>SKCR01017997.1:0-207101 GCA_019454045.1 Zanthoxylum bungeanum | reverse complement strand
CATCAACTGGGAAATTGATTGATATAGACTCGGGGAATGCTGAAAAAGAATCAGATAAACCAATCTTCAATCAAGCTCAAAAGGGACAGAAGAAGTTGAAGACAATGATTTTATTGATGATGGTGATATGGATAATTGTTCAATATTTAGTGTTTATGTTCGACCCTATCTAGACATTTTGTTAAATAATTAACTACATGTGCTATTTTAAAAAACAGTATGTCATTAATGATGATGATAGTATTAATTAAGTTTTAAAAAAATAATTTACCAACTGAATACTTTGATCGGTCGGTAATATTTAAGTTACCACTATAAAAATCCACTGTGAATTTTTATTTACCGACCGAATAAAAATCAATCGATAAATGTCAAATATTTACTGATTGATTTTTTGACATTTACCGACCGATTACTTTGATAGGTAAAAATACAATATAAAAACTCATTTCTTCCATGATTTAGTCTCTCTCTCTCTCTATATTCAATCTCTCTTTCGGGTCTTTCTCTCTTTTTCTTTCCTTCCCTACAGAGCCACCGAAATTGGACCGTCGGAGCTCGCACGAAGCCGCTGGTCGTCGCCAAAATTTGGGTAAGTTCATTTGTTAATTTTATTTTAATTATAATACATACCAATAGATACCAATTTGTTAATTTTTTGTGTTTGAAATATATTTTTGGAGTAATGTTCTTATTGTGGCTGAATTGATGTGTTGATAAAATCTTATTGTTATATTTTTGTGGCCGAATGTTGCTTGAGTTTTGGTGACATTTGGAGTAATGAGAGTTTGGAGAGGCACAAGTTATGTAATAGATATGTAGGGTTTATTTGAAGTTTTTGTTTTGTGTAAATAAAAATTTTGGATTATCATAGTTTCAGAGGATGTAAGGACATTAATGTATTATTACGAAGATCAATAACCTTAAATAATATTACCATGTGATCATACATTTATGTGGCCGTGTTTGATATTTCATTATACTAATGAAGATATCTATTGTTTGTGTCCTTATGATATGAGGCTCATCATCCATCATATTAACATCAAATGTCAATCTATGCGACATATAATAATATTGATTGAGTGAAATATTATTGTCCTGTATAATAATCATATTTTACCAAGAACTTAATTTGAGGCTTATTTGTATAAATATCGTTGACTCTCATAATCACAAACGTCTTTTAGATTAATGACATTCATATGACATAATATCTCGGGACATACACATAAAATATGGATGTAATGATTATAACACCCGTCAGAGGCAGGACGTTATCGGTATGAGACATTGATAACCCATCTCTATAAGCCTCAAACTAACAGGAAACAAATATAGAAAACTCTAGCATTGACAACTTGCACTAAACATCGTATACCAAATAGACCTTTTGTCCAACTAGAACAAATCAAATCTCAATAGCCAATGGCTTCGTGCCCACAATTACACATACAAACTCAGAACTTCCTTTTTTTTTCATATATATGACAAAGTGGATTGCACGACACGATATATAAATCAGGAATATAAACTTCTATACACAGACATATTTCCCATGATACTAGAACATGTGACTGTAACTCGGGTGATCTCTCGTCTCGAACTTAAGCATCTAAAACTTTATGGCTGGCCGATCTGGTTGTCAACCTGCAAAACTAGCAAATTGATGTGTTGTGAGTAGAGTTGTTTTGTTAGAAAATCTTTAAACTTCAAACTTTTCTTTACCCACGTCAAACATAATGTCTCTCAAATAAGTGTTTAGTCCAATTCCAGAAACTGAGTTCATAAATTTTTTTTTTTTATACAAAACCAAAACTTAAACAAAACTATAATTTCTCAAATCCATTGAAACATCATCAAATCGGAACATTTTGAGGTTTTCTTTAAAAACAAATCAAACATTAAACCCTTTATATGAAATAACTTCCGAACATTTGACATCCAAGCCATAGATACATATCCAGAAACATACCTGATATGAATCACAATCCTTATACTCGAACTTCTTTGAAGCGCTTAAACTACTAGATACATACACACATAAACCAGAAATGAAACATAATACAGATTCTTTACAGAAAACACATACATTATCAGAGACGGAAATCACAATACAATGATCATATAGTCCATTTCATCAAAAATCAGAAACGAAAATTCGAAAGCACATATCATAAACCATACCCAGTCATTGAAAAACACGAAAAACAAGATGCAAACTCCTTATAGACAAACATGTTCATTAACAATATCAGAAATCATACGATAGACTTCATATGATTTCATCAGAAATCAAAACACAATAATCATATTTTGAAAATCCAGCTTATTAAAAAATGTATCTTTCTAAAAATCAGAAGTTTTCGAAAACCAAAATAATCAAAACTAATCAGACGTCCATTACTCGAGTTACGCACAAGAACCGGGCAATGTCCGAATAATATCATGTCGACAGAGGGTAACAGGTCAGCTATTTTCTGATGGTCAAGACTCCAGAACATGCATCACAGAGGGTTAAAATCCTTAAAATAAAATCACCATTCAAGCATGGTGGAGGAAAATAGATTGTGTAACATCCATCTGAAAAATATAAACCAAGTTATCCGAATTCTTTTCTCAGAAAGTTTCAGAAAAATCATAAACTAAAGATGTCATCAAAATAAAATTTGAAAGTATTAGAAAAACACGTAAATTAGAAACAACATGAAGTCAAAATATCAAAGTATCGAAAATCTGATCTCTGTAATCGAAAATAACTTTCGAAATCTATGTTCCATAAAACCATATCAGACGTCCATGAACTACTTAATTGGAAGAAATAAATCCAGTCGTCTAATGTCTCGATCATGCGCACTGACCGAACATTATCCGAAACAATACCATGATGATAGAGGGTAACAGAACGGTCGTATTCAGATGGGCAGAGCCCTATAATACTTAGAATATACATTGTAGAAAAATCTTTTCTTTCAAAAACGGAGTTAAAAAAACCTTTTCGTTTATTTGTAAAATTTTTCAAAATGAACATACGAATCATTTATTCAAAAAGGCAGACAAATCAAGAGCGTCCATACACATATCTATTGGTTTCTAGGGTGGTCCCAAGATCAATATAATCATATAAATAGAATGAATACGCAACGAAGAGTGGCAGAAACACACTTACATTGAACGACTTTTGGATGTGATGATCAACAAAAATTCCTCCCTTGATTGTTGTATTCGGTCAATGTGACTTTGTTGATGAAGATGACCAAGCTCCAAGCTTCAATGGATTCCAAGCTCTTAGTTTGGTTTCCCTATCACCTTGTATTGATTCTCTAATGTGCTAGCAAGATGGAAGAAAGAAAATGGTTTCTTTTCCCCTTGGAGAGCTCACGACAAAGACAAATGAGAGGAAGAGAGTTTTTGGTTTTTCAACTTTTGTTTTCTAAAAACAATAATAGAAAAAGCTATTCCAAAATTTGGTATTTGACTTCCAAAAGTCAACACCAATTTTTGGCTCCAAAATGGCATTAAATGCCCACACCAACCAACATCATGAATAGTGACTGCATGTCACTCACCAAAAGGTGACTTGACATCTATCACTAAAGTGACGAGTGATGTGACTCGCGATGTGACTTGTGGCCGCACTTGATTCAAAATCGGAGTGGCGTCGCAAACACATTCCGGGCTCGGTTTCGTTAATTCCGAATTAACAAGTTTTCCGTTGCGTCGTAATTAAATCAAATTTAATTAAATAATCATGCATAGCAAAATTACTATTCACGTCGCTTGCGAATTAATTCTAAATCAATTCGTTAGCCCGAATTAAAATCCAATTTTAATTCCGCGTTGAAATCCAATTTCGTATAATATATCGAATATATTATTTTATCGATTAATTCCAAATTAATCGTTCTCTCTATCTTCAAATAGTATTTTATCCCATATAAAGTCTCCCCGCTATTAATCCCAGATTAATAAAGTTCGAATCATACGTCATCGGTAAATCTTCGGGAAGTGACCCAAGAGATCCCTGGATATATTGGCAGTAAATCCGGTCGTCGGACTATCCGAACACGTACGTACCTCGTACTATGTTCTTACCGATTTACGAGACAATGTTGGCTTCTAGCAAAGCGCCATGCCTACCCAATTCTCCAGAAATATTCTTAATGGAATATATAATCTATGTCAGGCGTAGTATACGTAGTATTGCGTATATCGATCCAGTATCGGATGTCACATGCAAGGCTTGGGGCTGGAATAGTGTCTGCCCCGTACGAAGCATATATTGGATCACAAGCAACTAGTCTCTTTATTATCGGATAATCATGACCTAGTCATATTATCCCGATGGTTGCAACTCAATAGAGAACTAGTTCTGTATCCATGCGTGACCATCATCTCAGTATGAATGAAGTGGTACTTCTGTCTTGACATCACACCCAATACACTACGATTCTCAATAAACCCAGAAGAGGTGTACACAGAACCTGTTAAAGTTCCGGACGACCAAAACCAAAGCGTATTGATTGTCGCAAGTATTAGCGATGCAAGTCTCAGGTTAAGACCAAATACACCTACCCTGATACGGACTCCCATAGACACATAGTCATACTACCAATGGGATTCCGTGGGGTCTATCCAGAGCGAAGCTGTTTTCCGTACCATCGGTAAAACACAACCTCCTACCACACTTGCATAAGTATCCAATACTTAAATATATGAGAACTATGCTGTTACGCTTCCATAACACGCACAAGTGCGATACTAGTCTATTCCGCATTATCGATGTCCAGTCTCGATAATACTACGATTATGGATATTTAATGATTAAACCGTCATAGATTGATACTGTCTCATATCATCTCAATCCGGAACTAATCATAAGGACTTTCATCATTCTCACATTTAAGTAATCTAATTACGAAATGATAAAAGGCAATTTCCATTGCTACATAATTAATTTGTATAAAAACACAATGTCTTTTACAAATAGTGACGCTATGGGTCATAACTGTCTAACAATATCATACTAATCACATAATACACATCACACACTTTTCATCCATTAACAAGAGCTCATGATTTGAAAACATAAATCTCAATCATAAACTGAAAATGTAAACTGATATGCATAAACCAAAATATCATATGAGGGAACCCACATAGGCTGACACATGTACTAGCATATAAATACAAGCTCGTACATGATCCATTACCTATTTTAGAATATGTATATGAGGAACATCGTCCGAACATAATCATAACCAGTACTTCTAAATGAAAACTCGTAAACGAGTTTCATTAGTTTAAAACTTACAGGTCAGACATATCATATAACACACTTCAGATATGTCACAACTTTAACAAAGGTCCGAGATATACTTGTTGGAGTTAGTACTTGGAGTGTCAATCCGAACTGTACATTTTATTATTTATTAATAAAATAACTATATTTTAATTTCATATTTTATTAATGGTATTGTCATTATACGTATTAGATTGATGTATAGATATGCTAAGTATGACATCAACCTTAGAATAGTCTTGTAATAATACTGGACACTAGGTGGTCCGATATTGGGATAATTATTACTATTATAAACTACTCTTAAAGTAAATATTTCTAGTCATTGGTTTTAGAATACGGTCAAATTCCTAACCTAAAAGACTAGCACATGTCGTATATTGGAATTGGAGTTCCAATGGTTTAACCCGATGTACTATGAGTTTTGGAAACTCGTATAGATGTGTGGGTATTGGTTGGACCGAATACTGAATGACTCACATGTGATTCCTAATAGTTGGAAGTACGCACCACCGTCAATAAGAATCTCCTCGAGTCGAGTAGCATATGTAATACTTTGACTATAGGATAACATTGATTTTATGTGAAATCCTCTACACTTTGATGCCATGTAGGCATGTACGTCAGAAACCTTTCATGGTCTGACCTCTAGATGTTCGTTGGGTGTGGACTGATGTACTCAATAATCAAATGCGAAGCAAGATAGGATCCGTCGACCCGTATGTGTACCATAAGGGGTTTAGGTATCCATGTTAGTAAAGTCACGATTCTTAAAACTTTGGCCAAAGTCGATCACATAGGATGGATCACATCAGTTATGAAGAATCATGGACATGTCAACATGAGATATGCGTCTCGGAAACTTGACGGTGTATTTTATGTTTCCTAAGCACAACTCGGATAGCCTATGATGGAGAAATTATTAGACATATGTGATGACCTCGACTTGTATAGTTCAGAAAGGTCGTTCGTGTTCTTCGCAAATTTGGAGGCGGTCTAATTGTGTACATATTAGCTAGGCTTATATGACGAACGTGTCTAAACTTAGAGAGTCTCAGTTTGAAGTGTACTCGTTGAGCACTTGGGTAGCCGATTAATTTTATAAAAGATAATATTTGATATTATAATTATCAATTAAGATAATCAAGTGTTTATTGGATAATTGATTATTTACTTTGACCTAATTGGAATTAATTGGAATAAATTCATAATTTACAACAATGGCTTAATAGTAAAATCATACTTTTTGGTTATATCTACCATTGGAGAATATATGGTAATTGTAAGTATGTAATAATAGTGGTTTTGGCTTTGATTTAATTGGATTAAATCAAAGTGGGCAAACATTTAAATATCCATTTCCTAATCATTGGCTGATTTGATTTGGATTAAATCAAAGTGTGAGACAATGAAGATTAGTCACACCTATTAATACATATTTGACAAATTAGATTAACCCACCTAAAATTGATGATTACAACTTTTATTAATTAAAAATTCCTAAGTTTTGCTATAAATAGCAAGCTTTAGGAAAGGTTTTAATTAAGCAAAGCAAACTCTGTGGAGAAAGCTAAGTACAAAGAAAGTGTGAGACAATGAAGATTATGAATGGGTTATTTAGGGGTGAATCCGGTAACGCAGCGGAAGCGGTGAAAATCCGATTTTCAGATTTCAAAACTTTTTTCTTGGATTAAATAAATAAACATTTATTTAATTACCAATAATCAAATAATGAAATAAAAATTTCAAATGAATCAATTCAAGTGAAATTACCAAATTACCCTTATATGGTATTTTGTCCATTTTAGTCCGAAATTGATCCAATCAATTTTGAATGATTCTAAATCATTTCTAAGATGAACTTAGCATGTTCAAAACATCAAAACACCAAAAGCCACAAAATCCCCAAATTTCCTTACAAATGCCGAGAGCTCCATTTGGAGGGCAAATTGACCATTTGGTCATTTCATGTCTCAAAACTCATCTAAATGAAATCCAATCAACATGAAACTTTGCATGCATCATATACACACCCATGCTCAACATATCAAAATATCTGAAAACCCCAAATTTTGAATAGGTTATAAACCCCTAATTTTTCAATTTCCACAATTGGACAAATTAGGCCATTTACATTAAATCAAATGTTTCAATCATCAATCTTTCATCCAATTCAAGTCTCAACACAATGAAACAACTCAAGATCAAATCTAGGTCATTTAAGAGTGGGTCAACAACTCTAGAATAGCAACATGGTTTCATAAACCTTAAAAGAATACATATAACTACACTAGTTACACTCTTTGTTCATCATACATGCTCAACACTTTAAACAAATTTCCATCATCAAAACCACAAGAAATAAAGAAAAGAATAACTTAAGAAACATCATGAGAGGTAGCCTAGATCATAAGGAACAATTTCCTTCTAATAGTAAGTTTAAGAAACTTACAAAATCCAAGCTTTTCTTTAGGTTTTTCTTTTCTCCTTCACTTTCTTTCTTTGTCTTTCTTCAATGGAACTTTGTTTTTTGATAAAGTGTATTAGGTTAAGTGAAATGAAATGAAAAACAATTTATATGTGTAACAATTACACCTTGGCCGAAATTGCAAGACCAAATGCAAGAAATTGTAATTTCAATTTCATTTCAATAATCATAATGTCAACTTGCGCATAAATATCTTATAAACTACTTTATTAGATATTTATTTGGTCAAAAAATGCAACTAATGTCATTTACTTTAATTATCCTAACATAAGATATTTATATTTTAATTAATTTAATCATTTAACAATTAAATAATTAATTAATTAATCAAATACAAATATATTAAATATATGTATAATATTTACATTAAATATTAAAAACATATATTCATTTAGGAAAAAGTCAAATAACTCATTTTGACTATTAATTAATGTGTATTTAAATTAATCAAGTATTAAATGTAAATACACAATAATTAAGTAAATGACTATCTAGTCTCTTTAGCATGTACTTGCGTTTAACCATTAAACGACTTTATAAATAATCAATATTATTTATTAATGTTGCTCTAGTGCTCTACGAGTATGTTTCATTATTGAGACTCTCTAGGTTCAGGTATATCCGTCACGAAATCAATTTCGTGTCCATAATCTATCCACCCGTAGATTATGACGATCACGGATAATCTCGCTGAACCATACAGGTCGAGGTCATCGCAAATGTATAATTCCTCCGTCACAGGTATCCGGATAAATCCCAGAGATATAGATGTAAACGTCAAATCTCTATCGGGATTATCCAGTCGACTATTCTATTAGCAATCTCAAAAAGAATGTTTAGAACTAGCTTCTAAACTTACCACGGGCCCATGGTTTTATCTGATTGCTAATCATATGGACTACCTATGCTCTGGTACACAGAACTGACGGATCCTATCTTGATACACATAGGACACCCTGAGGATCTATCTACACCCAACGAACAGGCGGAGGTCTGATCTAAATAGATCGGTGACGTGACTGCCGTCTAAGTGTAGAAGATGTCTCATGTGCCCACAATGGCATCTCAAGTCTAAGAATCACAAGTGCTACTCAACCCAAGAAGATTCTTATTGACGCTGGTGTACCATCCATTAAGAATCTTCGGTGAGTCGTTCAGTGTTTATCCGCTATAAACACCTACACGTCTATACTAGTCTCCAAGACTAATGGTTCATTGAGAAACCATTGGAATCATATATTCCAGTATACGACATGTACCGGTCTCAACGGGTTTACTATACTGACCAAGTAGTGTAAACCTTGACCAGGAACTGTCTGAGAATGACAACGTCATGATACACTCAATGTCCGTTGCGACGCTTTTGCAACTGTACCATGACTAATCATTCTAAGGTCATTACGTCTTTACCATATAAAAGATTAGATTATATTATAGAAACTGCATATATTATTAATAATAATAATGTTTTACAGAAGTATTTAACAAAATACAACCGGGAATTGGCGCTCTGAGCACCAACCCCTACAAAATCTCCCACTTGCTCTAGTGCCAATATCGATTGTATCTAATACCCATCGACTCCACGTGTTTATCAAATAACTTCGGAGGTATGGCCTTCGTCAGCGGGTCTGCTACGTTGTCTTCACTCGGTACCTTGCACACGACAATATCCCCTCGCGCGACACGATCTCTCGAATGATGTGGTATACTTGCGTTCCACATGCTTCGACTTCTGATGCGCCCTCGGTTCCTTTGCTTGCGCAATGGCTCCAGTATTATCACAGTATAACGGAATCGCATTCTCGATACTTGGGACAACTCCCAATTCTGTGATAAAGTTCTTTATCCACACAGCCTCTTTTGCGGCTTCAGAAGCTGCAATATATTCCGCCTCAGTGGTGGAATCAGCTGTAGATCCCTGTTTGGAACTCTTCCAACATACTGCACCTCCGTTAAGGGTAAAGACAAATCCAGATGTAGACTTTCTATCATCGGGATCCGATTGAAAATCGGAGTCTGTATACCCGTTAACCTGCAGTTCGTTTCCTCCATAAATAATCAACTTATCCTTAGTACCTTTAAGATACTTTAGGATATGTTTAATGGCCATCCAATGGTCATTACCTGGATTGGACTGATATCGACTGGTTACGCTAACAGCGAAACTGATATCAGGCCTCGTACATAACATGGCATACATTATGCTACCCAAACACGAAGCATAAGGTTGGTTAGACATTCTAACCTTCTCATCTTCTGTTTGTGGACACATCTTCTTGGAAAGATGAATCCCATGTCTGAACGGTATGTTTGCTGTCTTACAGTTACCAAAGCTATACCGTTCCAAGATCTTATCTACGTACGTTGATTGGGATAACCCAATCAGCCTCTTTGTCTATCTCGATAGAGTTTTATCCTAAAACATAGGAAGCTTCTCCCAGGTCCTTCATGGAGAAATTCTTACAGAGATATGCTTTAAACGCTTTGTAACATACCTAAATCATTCCCAATGATTAGGATGTCATCAACATATAGGACTAAAAATACGACCATGCTCCCACTGGCCTTCTGATACACACAGGATTCTTCCGAATTCTTGAGAAAACCAGACGATCTGATAATCTCGTCGAATCGAAGATTCCAACTTCGTGAAGCTTGTTTAAGTCCATAAATGGACTTCTTAAGCTTACAAACCATACCCGAGGTTTGGCTGGATGTGAAACCTTCCGGCTGTTCCATATAGATTTCTTCATCAAGAAACCCATTTAGAAAAGCCGTTTTGACATCCATTTGCCAAATCTCGTAGTCATGATACGCAGCTATAGAAAGCAAAATCCGGATAGACTTAAGCATTGCTACCGGCGAAAAAGTTTCATCGTAGTCGACGCCAGGTCGCTGCGTGTAACCTTTTGCTACCAGTCGGGCCTTGTAAGTTTCAACCTTACCGTCAGGCCCGCGCTTCCTCTTGTAAACCCATTTACAACCGATAGGAACAATTCCTTCGGGAAGCGGAATCAAGTCCCAAACTTGATTTTCATGCATTGAATCTATCTCGGATTTCATGGCACTTTGCCATTTCACGGAGTCGATGTCCAACATCGATTCTCTATAGGTGAAAAGATCGGTCTCTTCAACTAAGAGAACATCCAGACTCTTTTCTTGTATCAAATACAAGCGTTCAGGAGGTCTAGATACCCTTTCCGACCTACGGAGTGTGTGTGTGTTGAAGGTCCTTCATCTACTTGAACTTCAGGTTCCTCCGTTGGTTCGTTGTTTTCAGGTTGGACTTCATCAAGTTCAACCGTCTATGATCACTACCTTCTGACAAAAATTCTACTTCTAGAAATTTTGCGAAGCGAGCTACGAAGACATTTCGATGCTCGGTATCATAGAACAGATATCCCCTCGTGTTCGAGGGATATCCAACAAACCTAAACTTTTGCCCTCGAGGCGAAAGCTTACTTTGCTGAGTTACCCTGACATAGGCAGGACAACCCCAAACCTTAATATAATTAAGATTCGGTCTCCTACCGAACCATATCTCATACGGTGTCGTAGGAACAGCCTTTGAAGGAATCTTATTCAAAAGATGTGCGGCTGTTAAGAGACAGTAACCCCATAAGTAATAGGGCAAATCTGTGAAACTCAACATCGATCGGACCATATCCAATAAAGTCCGATTTCTCTCTTTCAGATACACATTGTGCTGTGGTGTACCTGGAGGAGTATATTGAGCGAGAATCCCATTCTCCTTCATATAATCCATGAACTCACCACTCATATTCGCCGCCTCGATCTGATCGAAGGCATTTAATATATTTACCAGTTTGTTTTTCTACTTCATTTCGGAACTCTTTGAACTTTTCAAAGGTTTCCGATTTATGTCGCATCAAATACACATAACCGTACCGTGACAAATCATCGGTAAAGGTAACGAAGTACGAATAACCACTGTGAGCAGTTTGACTTAGTGGACCACATACATCAGAATGTACGAGTTCCAGTAAGTTTGTGGCGCGGTGTCCAACACCAGAAAATGGGGCCTTTGGTCATCTTACCCTGAATACAGGATTCACAAGTTGGATAGGATTCAATGGTAAGATCTGATATCAAACCATTCCTAACCAATTGGGTAAGGCGTTTAACGCCAATGTGACCAAGTCTCATATGCCAAAGTTCAGTATTATTAATTACAGGTAAACTACGTTTATTAACTCCAGTATTTAATATATCTTTTGAAGTTTGCAATGTGTAATGACCATGCTGGTTTGGACAACTAAGGATCTGAATATTATTTTATCATATAAATACAAAGAACTATTCTTAATATTATACAAAAGCCTTCTGTATCTAATACAAAAAGTGATATAATATTAGCGACACATCCTGGTACAAAATGACAGTCATATAACAAAAGTGTCCCATTCGGCAATGAGATCTCGCATACTCCCACTGCAACTGCATCCAAAGAGTCTCCACTCCCGAACCGCAACTGCATCTCTCCTGGCTTCAGCCTCCTACTTTCCTTCAGCACCTGCAACGAATTGCAAATGTGAATGGGACAAGCAGAATCTAAAATCCAGCTGGATGTAACGGCTTCACAAGCCAAAGATAAATCAATAACTGGAAAAATAAAAGTACCTGATGTAGAAGCTCTGTCTCTCCTCACTTGGGCAATGTAATCAGGACAGTTCCTTTTCCAGTGCCCAACTTTGCCGCAGTGGTGGCATTTGTCTTCAGAAGCCCTTTGGGCTTGGCTATCTTCGCCTGCTGTGGAGGACCGAGGTCCTTCTTCTTCTTCCCTTTCTTCTTCTTTCCCTTGGACATTCCTTGGGAAGAAGCAGACAGAGAAGTAGATCTAGGTGGGCGAGTCGGTACTCCCTTCTTCAGATCCTCTTCTGCCGTGAGCAACATCCTATGTAGCTCCTGGTAGGTGCAGACTGTCCCGTGCATGTTGAAGTACATCACAAACTGGCGGAATGAAGCTGGCAGAGAACCAAGAATGACACTCCTACCGAGAATGTCATTTAGGATGAGATTATGTTGCCTCAATTGATCGATCAAATCGATCATTTGAAGAACATGTGGGCTAACACTTTGCCCCTCATCCAGACGCGCATGGAACAGTTCCATGGCGACCTTGTGAACAATAACCTGTTCCTGGTTCTCGAACGATTGTCTTAATCGTGTTATCATACTATAGGAATCTGATGTTCCATAGTATTGTTGCTTGAGTTTCGGAGAGAGCGAACTAAGGATGTATGATTTAACCCTTAAATCATCATTCTTCCAAGCTTCAAAAACTTGGCGTTCCTCCTCTGAAGCATCCTCACCCACTGCAAGGGGCAACGGACCCTCAAGAACATAACCCAACTTTTCGGAATCGAGGACAATCCTCAAATCCAATTCCCCCAGTCCGTAAAGTTCTCAGCGCCTTTAGTTTGTTCGCATCTAACATACGCGCAAACTGGTTTGTGGATTGACCCGCCATCGCAAATCTATCATATAGATCACGAAAAACGGTTAGCAGAAATAAGCAGTTTCATATAATATCAAAAGCATAAACTAGATCATGGATTTTTAATCTAATATGCCCCTCCCACTAAATCATGCAATACTGTAATCCCAAAACAGAATACAAATATTTAATAATTAAATTAAATATAAATAGTGAAAGGTGGACCCGTGAATATATTTCAGCTCACAGCAGAGGCACGGTCTCGCCTACGTATATTCATCAGGTAGACAACTCATTTGTCAATCACTCAAAGTGACTCCTAAGTATCCGGTCCTGGCCGTTTCTCGTTGTCGCTGCGAAGGCAGGCCCACAAGGAGACGTACCAAGGTAATACTCGTCAATGATAAACTCAAGTTACTTACGTAATCCTGACAGCTAGGGCACGTTCAGAATTCCGCTTTTACTTGAATTTATCTAGTATCAGATATACATCCGGTATAAATAAATCTTTATCGGCTACACCCTCACAGCAGAGGCACGGTCTCGGATGTAGTCACAAAGAAGTATTCATAAACCGTATTGACAAGACGGACCATATAACATGCATCAAAATACATAATTACATTTAAACCTTATTATTAGGGATTTTCCGCTAAGTGTCATACACCCTAAATCTAACCAGTTTAGATCCTAATAAGCATGCATAAAGTCAAGAAAACATGATTAAACATTGATTCAATGAGGCTAATCATATTAGGTGGCCTAGAATCAGACTCGCTCTGATACCATTTTGAAGGGGTTATTTAGGGGTGAATCCGGTAACGCAGCGGAAGCGGTGAAAATCCGATTTTCAGATTTCAAAAACTTTTTCTTGGATTAAATAAATAAACACATTTATTTAATTACCCAATAATCAAATAATGAAATAAAATTTCAATGAATCAAATTCAAGTGAAATTACCAAATTACCCTTATATGGTATTTTGTCCATTTTAGTCCGAAATTGATCCAATCAATTTTGAATGATTCTAAATCATTTCTAAGATGAACTTAGCATGTTCAAAACATCAAAACACCAAAGCCACAAAATCCCCAAATTTCCTTACAAATGCCGTGAGCTCCATTTGGGGGCAAATTGACCATTTGGTCATTTCATGTCTCAAAACTCATCTAAATGAAATCCAATCAACATGAAACTTTGCATGCATCATATACACACACACCAAATGCTCAACATATCTCAAACCCCCAAATTTGAATAGGTATAAACCCTAATTTTCAATTTCCACAAATTGGGCAAATTAGGCCATTTACATTAAATCAAATGTTTCAATCATCAATCTTTCAACTAATTCAAGTCTCAACACAATGAAACAACTCAAGATCAAATCTAGGTCATTTAAGAGTGGGTCAACAACTCTAGAATAGCAACATGGTTTCATAAACCTTAAAAGAATACATATAACTACACTAGTTACACTCTTTGTTCATCATACATGCTCTAACACTTTTAAACAAATTTCCATCATCAAACCACAAGAAATAAAGAAAAGAATAACTTAAGAAACTCATGAGAGGTAGCCTAGATCATAAGGAACAAATTCCTTTCTAATAGTAAGTTTAAGAAACTTACAAAATCCAAGCTTTTCTTTAGGTTTTTCTTTTTCTCCTTCACTTTCTTTCTTTGTCTTCTTCAATGGAACTTTGTTTTTGATAAAGTGTATTAGGTTAAGTGAAATGAAATGAAAAACAATTTATATGTGCAACAATTACACCTGGCCGAAATTGCAAGACCAAATCAAATCAAAAATTGTAATTTCAATTTCATTTCATAATCATAATGTCAACTTGCATAAATATCTTATAAACTACTTTATTAGATATTTATTTGGTCAAAAAATGCAACTAATGTCATTTACTTTAATTATCCTAACATAAGATATTTATATTTTAATTAATTTAATCATTTAACAATTAAATAATTAATTAATTAATCAAATACAAATATATTAAATATATGTATAATATTTACATTAAATATTAAAAACATATATTCATTTAGGAAAAAGTCAAATAACTCATTTTGACTATTAATTAATGTGTATTTAAATTAATCAAGTATTAAATGTAAATACACAATAATTAAGTAAATGACTATCTAGTCTCTTTAGCATGTATCTTGCGTTTAACCATTAAACGACTTTATAAATAATCAATATTATTTATTAATGTTGCTCTAGTGCTCTAACGAGTATGTTTCATTATTGAGACTCTCTAGGTTCAGGTATATCCGTCACGAAATCAAATTTCGTGTCCATAATCTATCCACCCGTAGATTATGACGATCACGGATAATCTCGCTGAAACCATACAGGTCGAGGTCATCGCAAATGTATAATTCCTCCGTCACAGGTATCCGGATAAATCCCAGAGATATAGATGTAAACGTCAAATCTCTATCGGGATTATCCAGTCGACTATTCTATTCTATTAGCAATCTCAAAAAGAATGTTTAGAACTAGCTTCTAAACTTACCACGGGCCCATGGTTTTATCTGATTGCTAATCATATGGACTACCTATGCTCTGGTACACAGAACTGACGGATCCTATCTTGATACACATAGGACACCCTGAGGATCTATCTACACCCAACGAACAGGCGGAGGTCTGATCTAAATAGATCGGTGACGTGACTGCCGTCTAAGTGTAGAAGATGTCTCATGTGCCCACAATGGCATCTCAAGTCTAAGAATCACAAGTGCTACTCAACCCAAGAAGATTCTTATTGACGCTGGTGTACCATCCATTAAGAATCTTCGGTGAGTCGTTCAGTGTTTATCCGCTATAAACACCTACACGTCTATACTAGTCTCCAAGACTAATGGTTCATTGAGAAACCATTGGAATCATATATTCCAGTATACGACATGTACCGGTCTCAACGGGTTTACTATACTGACCAAGTAGTGTAAACCTTGACCAGGAACTGTCTGAGAATGACAACGTCATGATACATCTCAATGTCCGTTGCGACGCTTTTGCAACTGTACCATGACTAATCATTCTAAGGTCATTACGTCTTTACCATATAAAAGATTAGATTATATTATAGAAACTGCATATATTATTAATAATAATAATGTTTTACAGAAGTATTTAACAAAATACAACCGGGAATTGGCGCTCTGAGCACCAACCCCTACAGATTAGTCACACCTAATTATACATATTTGGACAAATTAGATTAACCCACCTAAAATTTGAGTTACAACTTTATTAATTAAAAATTACTTAAGTTTTTACTATAAATAGCAAGCTTAGGAAGGTTTTTAATTAAGCAAAGCAAAAACTTGAGAAAGCTAAGTACAAGCAAATTCTTAGAGAAAACTAGCCAAGTTAGAGAAGTGTTTAGAGAAGCTTGTGAGTCTCTACAACATTTCATTCAGGAGAAATCGAGATTTTATCTTGGGGTGAAGCTTGCTAGCATTGGAATCAAGCTTGCTAATCCTTGTAGTTCTCCAAATATTTCAACAAAGAAGAAGTAGATTGAATTTTTAATCAACCTTGCTAGGTAAGTTTGATCTTCTCTAAAAGTTGTATTTTTCATTAGTGAGACATATAGTGCTGAATTATATTTAGATACATAATATTGAATTAGGCTAATTAATTGTGTTAGGATTCTTTGGAAGTATAAACACAATATGCTTATAATTGGGTCAAAATATTTATGTTAGAAATCAACATAAAATTAAAGTTTAGACTCTAGATTAAATCTAGAGTTATGACTACCATTCTAGAATCACTTGACCACCTTTGGGTGACCTAGAATTGTTCACGAGACATCTCTTATTGGGATTCTAATTTAGTTTGTATATTGGATTCAAAATTTACGCAAGTGCGTATTTAGAATAAATTTATATTTTTGTAAGAATATATTTATATTTTGAAAAATTGGATTTTTATTCTATAACATGTGTTGATGTTGGTTTTGATGTTAAGAATTAATTTGGGGGTGTTTTTGAGTGTTGAGGGAAGACCGGAAAAAATTAGGGTAATATACTCTAATCTTTTCAGCTCACTGGAAAGTGAGCTGAAGAAAAACAATGCGCGCTACAGTGAGCGCGCGCACTGTGGCGCGAACGTACGCGCTACACGCGTTGATTTTATTTGCGCTCGATTTTGAGCATCCGGACTTTGATTCAGCCCCAATTTTTTCTATACACTCGTAATTGAATATAGTATTTCATTAAATATTTTGCAATTACACTCATACTTGATATCTATGGGTTAGACCCATTTCCGCTGCGCGGGGAACTGATTCGACTCTATGGGTTCCACAACTGCCCCAACAGAATGGTATCAGTAGCAAGGCTTAACCACATAACACATGTTTTTGAGTCTATGTCATAGTAATTTTAATTTAATTATGCATAAGTCATATTGGATATGTATTGCATGTTTTAAATTAAAATTTTGACATAATTAAATTTATGACTTGATTAGTATAAATCTCTCGTGATTAGGTGATTATTTTATTTAAGTAATAGTATTAATAATGTTGGAGCATTATTGGATGGTACGTCTTATCAATACGGAGATGAATGAGTTCTTACTACTTATATCCAAGACCGTCATTATTGTAAGGGTATAAGTGCTCGAAATTTCGGTCGCTCTGGTAAAACATTAGATGTAGCATGATGAGTTAACGCAGTCACCCAATATCGTCATTATTGTGAGGGTGCACATACGAAGCTTATTAGTGCACATTGACAGTTAACACCTGGAATACGTCTTAATCCAAGACCATCGATAGTGTGAGGATAAGAAACGGTTCATGACCAAACTAGGAGTCACATGAATGTGATTGAACTTGGAGGTCTACCTAATGAGTTTATAAAGGCCAATACCATCAATAGTGTGAGGCTGGAGTAAATGTCATGGGATCCACTTACCGCTATGAAATTTTGATAGTCAAATTTCTGTTTTTCTGTTAAAAGAGATTACGAAATTACGTAAAGTAGTAGGAGGGCACTAATAGATTTAAAATTCCATAATCAATTAGTGTTATTATTTTGAAATGAAAAATATTCTGCTACTGTTTAAAAATGTTGTCTTGTAGATGGCTGCTGCTAATTCATTGATGAGACTTTCGGATACCAATAAACTAAAAGGAGCCGAGAATTATTTCGAATTGGAAATGAACATACGTCTTGTCTTGGAGTTTGAAAAATTGACTTATGTCACTGTCAATCCACTGCCTGTTGAAATCGATCCTGACTCCACCCCAGAAGAGCGAGAAACTTTTAATAGATGGAAGGATGATAACCTGAATGTGAAATCCTACATCTTGGGATCAATGGTTTTAGATTTGCTGAGACAGTACATAGATGTGCTAAATATTTAGAGCATCATGCAAACATTCAAGAAGTTGTTTGAGGAAAATCAAGAGATCGGACTTTATTGAAGGTCTAAGGAATTGTTCTGTGCTGAACTCAAGGATGGAGGAACTGTCAGCATTCATGTTTTGAACATGATCGACCAGATTCGATACCTGGAACGACATGGCATTGTGATTGATGAACGGCTGGGCCGTAATTTGATTATGTCTTATTTGTCTGGACTTATGCTGGCTTTGTGTTAAACTTCCATATACACTCGATACAAGCTAGCTATTAAGAACTTCATAACATGCTACGTACAACAGAGTATGATATGAGAAAAAAACCCCATTTTGTACCTCCATGGTGGAGCTGACTCTTCGAAGACTTCGGGGAAGTCAAAGAAAATAAAGACGGGGAAGAAGAATATTAAAGAAGAAGAACTCCAGGAAGCGCAAAGACGAAAAACTGCAAATAGCTCGTGACCAATGTCTACAATGCAAGAAGTCTGGACACTGGAAGAAGGACTGTCCAGAGCTGAAAGGAAAAACATGACCCTCAGGTACGCTTTGTATTTTTCCAATTATTGACATCTCATTAGCCTTAGATGAAAATAGTAGAGACGGATGTTAGATATTGGCAGTCCTACTTATATTTGCAACTCCCTGCAGGTGATGAGGGTAAGAAGAAGGCTGAATAAATGGGATATCCAGCTTAGAGTTGGCAATGGCGTGACATTGGATGTCAAGGCCATAGGAATAATTATTTTAGATCTCCCCAATGGATGTAAATTAGATTTGCATGACTGTTATTATGTTCCCTCTTTTATCAGATAAATAATATCACAACCATTGACCGGTGCGTAATCACACGCGTATATAACGCAAGCGCACGTATCGTTCAAGTAGTATAAAATTATCGATCCCACGAGGACTTAATACCTAATCTATTAATTTTATAAGGTCAAATGATTACTAGTATCTAACAGGTTGATTGATTGATTTGAAATGGTGATGATTTTGAATTTAAAAACAAGTAAATAAAATTGCGCGAAAGTAGGTTTAAGAAAATTCAATATTAGGAAACTATCTAGAGTTGTGAATCTTCCATATCATTTTAAAGATGAAGTGGTTATTTCATTTTTGTGTAATATATCGGTTTACTAACCTGGAACACTAAATTATGTGAAAGCCTATGTCGATGGTCAGACGCAAATACCCAGTATAATCCAATTGAACCATATGTCTATGTCAACCAAATTACCTAGATTCATTAAGTTTAAGTTCCAATTATGGCTACCCCCGCCCGACATGTATATGTCTATCCTATAAGGAAATCTATTAAAAGGTTATCTATCTTCAAGGAAGATCGTGGGCTATTAAGTCTAAGGCTGAAACCTAAAATTCCTTTGTCAAGTTTATTTTAGATTTACCAGATCAATCTTATTAGTGGCTAATTAACAAGACGTATTAAGCTTAAGACTTAATAAGTAAACCTTTAAATTACCCAAACTATAAAATAACCCCTTATAAACCGGTGATATTAGAATTCATCACAACCTCATATAACTAACTTAGTTATGACACATAACTAGGGCTAGTAAAAACTTAAAGAAAATAAAAGACATAAAGTAAAATGCTGAAAAGTAAATTGCTGAAAGTAAATGACGGAAAGTAAATGCTGAAAGTAAATGCTGAAATTAAATACTGAAAAATAAATGCTGAAAAGTAAATGCTGAAAGTAAATTACTGAAAAGTAAATGCTGAAAGTAAATTGCTGAAAGTAAATTGCTGAAAGTAAATTGATGAAAAGTAATAAAGTAAAAGTACAGTAAAAGAAAATGCTGAGGTAAAATGATCCACTTTTATTACTTCTATTTTAGATATCTCCCTTAATATAATATATTAACTTTGCATGATAATTACCAACCAGCCATATAGGCGGTATCTAGATTAAGTCAAATTAACAATTAATTACCAAGTGACAATCAGGCGGTATCCAGTTTAGTCAAGTTAAAACCAATTTAAATAATTACCAACCGACCAATATGGCGGTATCCTCGTTAAGTCAGGTTTTAACTAGTTTATATATTATAATTAAGGGAGATTAATCTAAATATTAGTAATAAAAGTTTTACCTTTTATCCCAGCAAATGAGAGTTACCTTTTCATTACTGAAAAGTAAAAACTGAAAATTAAAGAAAGAAAAGTACTGTGCGTAAAAGTAAATTGCGGAAAGTAAAAACTGAAAAGTAAAGAAAAGAAAGTGAGAAAGCGGAAATTAATTACTGAAAGCTGTAAATAAACAAACAAGATACAATTTTCTTAGTATTCTTAAGGAATTCCTTATAAGAAAGTATGAATTTACAAATGAAATGACTTGGTATTTATAGGCAAAATTTTGCCTCCATCAAATCATCCACCAATTCCATTATTAATTGCTCCACTAATTGCTCCACCAAATCCATTATTAATTGCTCCACTAATTGTGTCACGAACCCCTCCTTAGAGCGGGCCCAACCCTAGAAAGGAGTCTGCGATCAACTTCAGTTCGAGCAATCTATATGTCAAACCAACCAAACAATTATGCACAATATTACATCATAAAATACAATACATGGAATATACATTAAATATATAGTTTACAACGCGTCTTATAAATATACAAGGGACGACTCAAATGTCTGGACCAACCCGAAAATACAAATGTGGCACGTGGATCCAGTTCTAGTACTGCTCCTGCTGTGCTCGCGAACTACCTGGAATGTTTGGGGGAAGAGGGGAGTGAGCTTAAAAAGCTCAGCAAGTAAGCACTCATTCTCTCAACATGACCTCACCAACAAAATAGGAATATATATATATATATATATATATATGATAATTGATATATGAAAATATCAGTTAAGATATATAACAGCTATCTCAGGCAGAACATACTCACAACAACACATCTCATCTCATTTCATCCATCAACTCATCTCAAAATCACATAATATCAATATTTCAATTCATAGCACAAATATACAATTATATCTCAAATTAGTATTCACCATTATATTCTTATGCTATCGATTACTCAGTCAATTTTCCAACATACATATATAAATATATATAATATCATCACGACAATCATCCCACAACGATACAAACATCTATCAAACATGGTTGCTAATCCGGGTTTAGTATAACAGAGGATTGAAACCAATGGGAGAGTACCTCAATGACAACTCCCAAGGTTTCCAACCATATCAACTCGCAAAATGTGAGTGAAATATAATCAATGGGGGAGTCCCCGTATACCCCAAAATCAAAATCAATGGGAGAGTACCTCAATGACAACTCCCAGGTTTTCCATAATCTCATACCATCTGATGTATCATCACATCTCATCTCAAATCCGACCACTATTATACAAAACCCGGCAGCATAACACAACAACACAAATCATCAAACACAATCACATCTCACATCTAATCCATCCATCTCATTGTAGGCACTGCATTTTTACACATAAGTCCCTATGATGAGTCTCATTTTGGAGACACTACCTTTTAAGTCACGGAGGTCACGGAAAACGGACATCGGAAGGGGGAATTCAGAATAAACAATTCCACTGTCTTCGTTGGTGCTGCGTTCGTTACTTCGTTCGAACGTCAGGCAGATTGCGGACGTTCGTGCCACGTTCGAGGAGGCGTTCGAACGGTGTCGGTAATTCTGGTTTTGCTGCTAGCCTCACATCAAGCCCAATTCGCCCAAGCCTTGGCCCACACGCCCAAGCCCACTTAAAACACATATTTAACACATGGTGAAATAAAAACAAATCTAAAAATCACATACCAAATTAAAAAGATATCATACCTAATCTAAACCAATCAAATATAATCATACCAAGTTAAAATCAATCAACCAATATATTATTCCCAAACTTAAAATATTGTATGCCTAATCAACATAAACTAAATATTCAACCTTCTCTATCTAGCCAAGATTTGTCCCCTCTCAATCTTTGACTTCCCTTATCCAACACCAAATCAAATCCCTTTCCTTGTCAAGCCTAACCCTTTGCCTATAAAAAGAACCATTCACCAACCTTCTCAACCTAGCTAGCTCATACAGATAAGATACACACAACTCACGACAATAACAAGAAGAAAAACAGAAATAATCCCCTTCATCTCCCCCACTCCACAACCGAAAACAGCAGCCCCTACACCTCCCAAAACACCCCAAAAACAGTAACTAAAATACAACAGCAAAACAGTAGCAGCGGCAGCGAATCGGAGTCAAAACAGCAGCAAAAGACGGAGGACGACGACCCAAAACAGTAAGACAACGAACGAGAGCAGTGAACCAGTGAACTGGAAGAGTTGCAGATCTTTACCCCTTCCGATCTTCGTGAAACGCGAGTCCGAGAGACGACTTAAAAGGTTAGACCTGAGGGCACTTTTTCATTAGTTTATATTCGTTTCTTTTATTATTGAATTTTATTCGCATGAGAGTCGTTTATGGACGCATGTTGTGGCTTGAATGAAATGGAAGAGTGTCGTCTCTTGTAGTATATAGGATGGAAACCCAGACGTAAATTCCGTAGCCGAATCCGAATGGACGGTAGTGCGGTCTGTACTTGGGATACAACTCCACGTACCACTTGAGTAAACGGCACCTTCTCTTGTTTTGTGTTGCTTTGGTTTATCTATTTCTTGTTACTTAAATTCTGTATGTCGCTTATTTGTGTATGATATAATCGAGTGCATGGGCTCAGTAAGTGCGATGAAAGGTCCCCTAATCGGAAGGGTTAAAATCCTTCACCACGATGCTTTGCCGCACCGATTGATGTGTGTTCGGTTGAATGCGAGATACGTTCAATCGGACACATTACGTTTAATATTGTTGCTTATTTATGCATGGTTCAATCGAGCACATGGGCTTAGTAAATGGAATGAAAGATCCCCTATGGGGAGGGGTTAAAGCCCTTTACCACGATGTTTTGCCGCGCCGGTTGATGTGTGTTCGGTTGGATGCAAGACACGTTCAATCGGACATACTTAGTTGAATATGATTGTCTTTATGTTTGTATGCATGATGTGATATGACGCGCATGGGCTTAGTATGTTGGTCTAAAGGTCCTCTCTTTGAGAGATCAAGAGCCCCCAAAAGGCCACCTTTACGGCAGTACTTCACCACGCCCCCCTTTATTTTGTTGTTTATGTATTGCGTCCCATTTCATGCATCAGGTCTGTTCCCGTTCGAACGCGTTTACGAACGCAACTCGAACGCGCATGCATTTTTCCTTATCATGCATCAGGTCTCATTTCCGTTCAAACGCGTTCACGAACGCCATACGAACGTGAGCATTCTGTTTCATTTCCGTTCGAACGCATTATCAAACGCCATACGAACGCGAGCATTCTATTTCATTTCCGTTCGAACGCGTTATCAAACGCCATACGATCACGAACCTTCTGTTTACCGTTCGAACGCGTTTACGAACGCTACACGAACGCGCACACACTGAACTGAGTCTGTCTTATCATATTCATGCATAATTGCCTATTGGTTGATCTTTCTTGTGTTATATAGCCAACCGTACTATTTGTATTCCTGCATTTATCCATTCTATGTGTTCTTGGGATTGTATTCAAGCATGATTAGGCTGTTAGCATGTTATTTGGTTAATAGGTTCATGAGATAGTACTCAAGCATGATTAGGTTGTTCTTAGTTTTCCATATCATAGGATTGAAATATGTTCATGAGATTGCCATGTGATGTTGCATGTTGTGATGAACTTGTTGATGAATGCATATGAATTTAGAAGCATGATATTTTTGGAAATAAATGTTATTTAAGCCTGGTTAAATTATTACATAAATCCTTTTATTACAAGTGACATAAGTAAGGGACCATTCCGAACCCAACGGTTTGAGGTTTTCCCTTGCGAGGGGTGAGTGCGGCCTTAAATCTCATTTCCCGGTTCACACCGGGTGGCGACTCCATTACTCTCCGGTTTAGTCCCCCGTGGCTACTCCGTACTCCCAACTAGGCCGCGAGTCTAGGACAGAAAAGCGGCGCCCAGGTAGCTGTGTGTTGTCCACAGTCTGGCGACTCTACTGGGGATAGAGAATCGGCCCTGAAATATTGTCTTGTAATGTTTGGATTTATGTTTTAATTGACCGTGTCTATAGTGGATAAAGTGAGGGTTTAATCAAAGGCACTTTAAGGCTAGGTAATGGTTTGGTGTCTTCCTTCACTCACTACCTTTCTAGAAGGAAAAGCTGTGAAGGCACCTAGATAGCCATCTACTCGTAGCCTTTTGTGATGGACTAATTTGGAGGACTCGTTGTTTATTCCTGACAACAAGCGATAAGACCCTAAGAGGCTTGGGTATTTAAGTGAGCCTCGCTCCACCTTCCCTCTGGGGAATCTACAACGGGAAATCCATTTGACAGTCCGTCACACACCATAGCTCATTGGCACGTACCTTAGTGTATAAAAAAAGGGTGCGCTCACTTGGTTGCTCGAACCCTTGAGTGGGGAGACCTAGTTGTGGGCCATCCTTCGCCGGTGAGAGCCTTTGTCTATACTCTTACTAACCCACCCATAGACCGGGTTGGCTAAAGTAACAATTATTTCCTTGAATATGTGCTTGTGGACCATCCTCATTTGGATGCAGTTGGACTATTGTCAGAAATGCGGGCTTGCTGGGCCATTTAAACTGGGGTAAATTCGCACCTTATGACTATTAGGCCAAAAGCTTCTGAAATGTTGATAGGCCATTATTGTAGAAATTATTATGTCATGTTTGCATCATCTTTCTTCTATGCTTGTGTTTGGGAACATCGTCGTTTGAACCCATTTGGACCATTTGTCATGGGATATGGGCTTGTTGGGCCATTTAAACTGGGACAAGAACGTATTCCATGACTATTGGGCCAAAGGCTTCTAAGTGATTGATGGGCCACTTTGTGATTGTGTTCGGAACGTTATCATTTGGGTTTAGTCGGGCACTTTGTCATGAGATGTGAACTCATTGGGCCATTTAAACTGGGATGGGTTCACTCATATGACGATTAGCCCGAAAGATTCTAAAATGATAACGGGCCGATTTGTTTGAGAATTTTAGTTGATTTAGTATGTTATATATGTTACATGCATCTCATGCACCCATGCATACATACATCATGTTAACCCTTGTGATTTAAAAGCCATCATAGATTCCCGTTGGGTTAGGGAAAAGACAAGACAACCAGAATCAGCAACATATGAGTAGTAGTTTTGGGGATGAGTCCCAGGGTCGAGGGCCACATCGTCAGTGTGTTGGAATGAATCCCAGGGTTGAGGCCCATGTCAGCAGTTTCAGAAATGAATCACAGGGGCGAGGCCCATATCAATATCAGTATGGGGGCGAGGCCCATATCAATATCAGTCTGGGGGCGAGGCCCATATCAATATCAGTCTGGGGGCGAGGCCCATGTCAGTATCAGTTAGGGCCGAGGCCCACATCAGTATCAGTTTGGGGATGAGTCCCAGGGCCGAGGCCTACATTAGTATCAGTCTGGGGGCGAGGCCCATATCAATATCAGTCTGGGGGCGAGGCCCATATCAATATCAGTCTGGGGGCGAGGCCCATGTCAGTATCAGTTAGGGTCGGGGCCCACATCAGTATCAGTTTGGGGATGAGTCCCAGGGCCGAGGCCTACATTAGTATCAGTCTGGGGGCGAGGCCCACATCAATATCAGTTTTAGGGAATGAATCACAGGGCTGAGGCCCACATCAGCAGAATTTTGGAATGAATCCAGGGAATGAATCCCAGGGCTGAGGCCCACATTAGCAGAATTTTGGAATGAATCCAGGGAATGAATCCCAGGGCTGAGGCCCACATCAAAAGAATTTTGAATGAATCCAAGGAATGAATCCTAGGGCTGAGGCCCACATCAGCAGAATTTTGGAATGACTCCCAGGGAATGAATCCCAGGGCTGAGGCCCACATCAGAAGAATTTTGGAATGACTCCAGGAATGAATCCTAGGGCCGAGGCCCACATCGTCAGAATTTTAGAATGAATCAGGGAATGAATCCCAGGGTCGAGGTCCACGTCATCAGAATTTGGAATGAATCCAGGGAATGAATCCCAGGGCCGAGGCCCAAGTCTTCAGAATTTGGAATGAATCCCAGGGCCGAGGTCCACATCAGCATCAGTTTAGGGTGAGGCCCACATCAGCATCAGTTTGGGGCGAGGTCCGTATTAACATCAGTATCAGTCTTGCCGGGTATGGCATTCTGGGGGCGAGGCCCATATTACATCAGATCAGCATTGCCGGGTATGGCATTCTGGGGGCGAGGCCCGCATCACATCAGATCAGTTTTGCCGAGAATGGCACTCCGAGAATGGAGATATAGTCCGAGAATGGACAGCTCGAGAATGAGCACGCCGAGAATGGCACGCCGGGAATGGCACTCCAAGAATGGAGCAAGGTTCGAAAATAGGCCACATCATTATCAGCACGGTTCGGAAATGGACCATCTCTCATCAGCAACGGTTCGGAAATGGACCATTATCACATCTCACCGAAAAGGGCACCCCGAAAATGGAGCACGGTTCGAAATGGACCATAATCTCATCTCGCTGAAAATGGCACTCTGAAAATGGAGCACGGTTTGGAAATGGACCAAGGAAGGCCTAACCCATCGGAATATGATACATATACATGCATACATGCATACATATCACGTACATGCAATGTTTGTTTTGTGTTTGCAGGTTTGTCGCGGCAAAGACCATCTCATCAAATAACGGTTCAAAAATGAGCCACATTCTCGCACAGCACGGTTCGAAAATGGACCGCTACCACAACAGATGCCGAAAATGGCGCCCCAAAATGGAGCACACAAAGCAAATGCCGAAAATGGCGTTCCAAAATGGAACACACACAGCAAATGCTGAAAATGGCGCTCCAAAATGGAGCACCCACAACAGAAGCCGGGAATGGCACTCCAAGAATGGAAACACAGTTCGAGAATGAACAAGCCGGGAATGACACTCCAAGAATGGAAACACAGTTCGAGAATGAACAAGCCGGGAATGGCACTCCAAGAATGGAAACACACTCCAAGAATGGAAACACAGTTCGAGAATGAACAAGCCGGGAATGACACTCCAAGAATGGAAACACACTCCAAGAATGGAAACACACTTCGAGAATGGAGGTATAGTCCGGGAATGGACAGTTCAAGAATGAACAAAGCCGAGAATGGCAATCTAAGAATGGAACACAGTTCAAGAATGAACAGGCCGAGAATGGCACTCCAAGAATGGAAGAACGGTTCGGGAATGAACCACCTTACAGTCATGGTTCGGGAATGGATCACCTCACAGTAACGGTTTGGGAATGGACCAACTTACAATAACAGTTTGGGAATGGACACCTCACAGTAACGGTTCGGGAATGGACCAACTTACAGTAACGGTTCGGGAATGGACCAACTCACAGTAACGGTTGGGGAATGGACCACCTTACGGCAACGGTTCGAGAATGGACCACATCACAACACGGTTCGGGAATGAACCAGGGGTCGCAGCACCTCACCACCTAAATCAGCTCAACACGTGGAGAGTCAAGTGGCAGTTGGCGAGCCAGGTAAGTGAAAATGCATTGCATAACTTTGATAGGATTGTCACTGTTGCACATTACACAAGTCCCATCAAAGTGGGGGCGACTGTAGGCACTGCATTTTTACACATAAGTCCCTATGATGAGTCTCATTTTGGAGACACTACCTTTTAAGTCACGGAGGTCACGGAAAACGGACATCGGAAGGGGGAATTCAGAATAAACAAGTCCACTGTCTTCGTTGGTACTGCGTTCGTTACTTCGTTCGAACGTCAGGCAGATTGCGGACGTTCGTACCATGTTCGAGGAGACGTTCGAACGGTGTCGGTAATTCTGGATTTGCTGCTAGCCTCACATCAAGCCCAATTCGCCCAAGCCTTGGCCCACACGCCCAAGCCCACTTAAAACACATATTTAACACATGGTGAAATAAAAACAAATCTAAAAATCACATACCAAATTAAAAAGATATCATACATAATCTAAACCAATCAAATATAATCATACCAAGTTAAAATCAATCAATCAATATATTATTCCCAAACTTAAAATATTGTATGCCTAATCAACATAAACTAAATATTCCACCTTCCCTATCTAGCCAAGATTTGTCCCCCCTCAATCTTTGACTTCCCTTATCCAACACCAAATCAAATCCCTTTCCTTGTCAAGCCTAACCCTTTGCCTATAAAAAGAACCATTCACCAACCTTCTCAACCCTAGCTAGCTCATACAGATAAGATACACACAACTCACGGCAATAACAAGAAGAAAAATAGAAATAATCCCCTTCATCTCCCCCACTCCACAACCGAAAATAGCAGCCCCTACACCTCCAAAAACACCCCAAAAATAATAACTAAAATACAACAGCAAAACAGTAGCAGCGGCAGCGAATCGGAGTCAAAACAGCAGCAAAAGACGGAGGACGACGACCCAAAATAGTAAGACAACGAACGAGAGCAGTGAACCAGTGAACCGAAAGAGTTGCGGAGATTTACCCATTCCGATCTTCGTGAAACGCGAGTCCGAGAGACGACTTAAAAGGTTAGACCTGATGGCACTTTTTCATTAGTTTATATTCGTTTCTTTTATTATTGAATTTTATTCGCATGAGAGTCGTTTATGGACGCATGTTGTGGCTTGAATGAAATGGAAGAGTGTCGTCTCTTGTGGTATATTGGATGGAAACCCAGACGTAAATTCCGTAGCCGAATCCGAATGGACGGTAGTGCGGTCTGTACTAGGGATACAACTCCACGTACCACTTGAGTAAACGGCACCTTCTCTTGTTTTGTGTTGCTTTGGTTTATCTATTTCTTGTTACTTAAATTCTGTATGTCGCTTATTTGTGTATGATATAATCGAGTGCATGGGCTCAGTAAGTGCGATGAAAGGTCCCCTAATCGGAAGGGTTAAAATCTTTAACCACGATGCTTTGCCGCACCGATTGATGTGTGTTCGGTTGAATGTGAGATACGTTCAATCGGACACATTACGTTTAATATTGTTGCTTATTTATGCATGGTTCAATCGAGCGCATGGGCTTAGTAAGTGGAATGAAAGATCCCCTATGGGGAGGGGTTAAAGCCCTTTACCACGATGCTTTGCCGCACCGGTTGATGTGTGTTCGGTTGGATGCAAGACACGTTCAATCGGACATACTTAGTTGAATATGATTGTCTTTATGTTTGTATGCATGATGTGATATGACGCGCATGGGCTTAGTATGTTGGTCTAAAGGTCATCTCTTTGAGAGATCAAGAGCCCCCAAAAGGCCACCTTTACGGCAGTACTTCGCCGCGCCCCCCTTTATTTTGTTGTTTATGTATTGCGTCCCATTTCATGCATCAGGTCTGTTCCCGTTCGAACACGTTTACGAACGCAACTCGAACGCGCATGCATTTTGCCTTATCATGCATCAGGTCTCATTTCCGTTCAAACGCGTTCACGAACGCCATACGAACGTGAGCATTCTGTTTCATTTCCGTTCGAACGCGTTATCAAACGCCATACGAACGCGAGCATTCTGTTTCATTTCCGTTCGAACGCGTTATCAAATGCCATACGATCGCGAACCTTCTGTTTACCGTTCGAACGCGTTTACGAACGCTACACGAACGCGCACACACTGAACTGAGTCTGTCTTATCATATTCATGCATAATTGCCTCTTGGTTGATCTTTCTTGTGTTATATAGCCAACCGTACTATTTATATTTCTGCATTTATCCATTCTATGTGTTCTTGGGATTGTATTCAAGCATGATTAGGCTGTTAGCATGTTATTTGGTTAATAGGTTCATGAGATAGTACTCAAGCATGATTATGTTGTTCTTAGTTTTCCATATCATAGGATTGAAATATGTTCATGAGATTGCCATGTGATGTTGCATGTTGTGATGAACTTGTTGATGTATGCATATGAATTTAGAAGCATGATATTTTTGGAAATAAATGTTATTTAAGCCTGGTTAAATTATTACATAAATCATTTTATTACAAGTGACATAAGTAAGGGACCATTCCGAACCCAACGGTTTGAGGTTTTCCCTTGCGAGGGGTGAGTGCGGCCTTAAATCTCATTTTCCCGGTTCACACCGGGTGGCGACTCCATTACTCTCCGGTTTAGTCCCCCGTGGCTACTTCGTACTCCCAACTAGGCCGCGAGTCTATGACAGAAAAGCGTCGCCCAGGTAGTTCTGTGTTCCCACACTCATCTCAATAATCATGATTTCATGTTTATCGTGCTCTCAATTATTCAATATTATATCTCAACAAAATATATTCAATATAAATTTATATAATTATAATATACCATTATATTTATATATACCGACTCTCACAACAACCATCAATCATCAAACAATTATGTTAAGAGAATCACCACAGAGTGTACTTACCTCTATCAACGCAAACGCGGCGCGTGGTGGAGGATCATCCGGCGTCCGATCGGCTCGTTCTCAGTGGATCTGGAAAGATGACGGCGGCAGCTTTCTGGCGGTCCGGCGCGTGGTGGAGGATGACCGGTGGTGGCGGTTTAAAAATTTAGTTGAGAGAGAGAGTATTTGGGAGAAAAGAAAGAAAGAGAAAGAGAAAAAAAATGGAAGAGAAAGAAAAGCTGAAAAACAAATGTGTCACGGCCCCTTTAAAAAAAAGTTGTCTTTTTTTTTTTGTCACGTAGTATTACAATCTACCCACCTTACAAAAATTTCGTCCTCGAAATTTCTCAATCTTCAAATAGTTCTGGATATTTCTCATTCAAATCCTGTTCCATTTCCCCAGTCGCATCCTGAATGTGATGATTAGTCCACAAAACCTTTACAAGAGAAATACATCTGGATCTCAACTCTCGAATCTTTCGATCTATGATCTCCACGGGCTGATCTTTGTATATCAAGCTCTTGGTTGTGATAATTAGACTTCATGTACTTCACAAGAGGAATACGTCGAGATCTGAACTCTGGAACCTTTCAATCTTCGATCTCCACACGCTTTCCTTATAAGCCAAGTTCTCGCTCAGTTCCAACAATTGACTTTCTAAAATATAAGAAGAGTCTGGTACAAACTTCTTTAGAACGAATATACGAAGCACTAAATGAATCATTTTTTTAATTCTGATGGTAATGCTAGACGATACGTCATTTTCCCACTCTCTTCAAAATCTCAAAAGAACCATTACAGCTCGAAGAAAACGTTATTTTCCGGCCAAACCTCAATGCTCCCTCCCAATAAGAAATTTTCAAGAATACTGTATCCCCAATTTGGTACTCGAGATCATACCCCCTACTATTTATAAAACTCTTCTATCGATTCTACTCAACCAACGGTCTCGCTCGGATTAATCTGATCCTTCCAAATATCAAATCCACCAAGTCTGAGCCATGAATCTGCCTATCTCCAATCTCGTCCCAACAAATAAAAGTCCTTGGTCGCTTCTCTCGTAAAACCTTAAGTGGAGTCATGTCGATGCTAGACAAAAAGCTATACTTATAAGCAAACTCGATCAAATGTAAATGTTCACCCCCAACTCCCATTTATGTCACAACACACAACCTCAACAAATCTTCTAACATCTGAATAGTCGGCTCTGACTGACCGTCTGTTTGAGGGTGGAATGAGGTGCTCATAGAAATCTTTGATTTCTTAGTCTTCTAGAAACTCTCCCGAAAATGAGAAGTAAATCCGAAAACTCTATCTGATGCAATCGATAAGGGTACACTATGTAATCGTACAATCTGCTTCACAACTAAATATCACTAGTCTCTCTGGTCCTCACGTAACTCAAATCGCTAGAAAATGAGCAGACCTATACAATCGATTCCGTACTACACACATTGCATCATAACCATACCGCGCCCTTGACAGCCGTACCACAAAATCCATCACAATATTTTCCCATGGCCACTCAGGTCTAGTTAAAGACTGGAGTAATCCAACTGGTTGTTGATGCTCTCCTATATCCTACTGACAAACTAAACACCGAGATATAAACACTTAAATCTCTCTCTTCATTCCCAACCACCATTAAGTCTTCTTTAGATTTTGATACATCTTAGTGCTCTCAGAATTTATGTAATAAAGGTCACCGTGTGCCTCATCCAAGATCTCATACTTAAGCGTTCCAGTAGGTGGTATTACAACTCTATTAACAAATAGTTATACATCCTCTAAACTCAATCTGAAAGTAGTGGTCTCATTCTTCCCAATCTCTGCTCTCCAATTTTTATAGATTAAATCGCTTGTGCTATAATAATTCTATCTAACGGTGTGGGTCGAACCTTCATATAAATAAGAATATCCTCACTATCGATCAATCCAAAAGTCAAGCATACCAATGTCTCCTCAAAGATTTTCTGTTTAACTCTAAAAAATTAACTCACATTCTTCCCACTTGGTGTATCAATAACTTTATTAATTTTTTCTGAATACTAATCAATAGTATAACCATAGTCACTTAGAAACTCCATCCAACGTATCTATCACCAGAATTCAGATATTTCTGAATGGAAACATATTTCAAATTATAACGATCATTATACATTTCACACTCACCATCATATGAATAATGCCTCCAATTATTATCATTATTCTAACCTGTACCACAACTGACGAACCTGCTATCTTGTCTCCAAAGGAAAAAGCTCAACCTAAGGGTCCCGCTCAGACAACAACTGTAAAGTGCTTTAAGCGGTTTACACAAAATCCACCACTTTAAGATTCCCACTACTGAAAAGAGGATTTCCAGGTCCCTCATATTTCCACTTTACATCTTGTCACCGCAACAATTATTATCCTTTCCAATTATGCATGGATACTGTGAAAACGTCTTTTCACGAAGAAATTATTGTTATCTCTTTCTATAAAAGATGCATAAATTCTCAGTGTGTACTCAAAACTTCTTTCATGGCATCATCCTCTATCGATCCTAACCCTTGTTCAAAATCTGCTAGAGCTAAGGTGATATACCAAAAGTTTGTAAATGGCCAGTCAAAGATCGTGCAGTTATAGACTCTAAATATGTTCGAGACCTATGGAGAAATATCTACGATTGTCTCAATGAAGCTCCATCCGCTCTTTTACCTAAAAAGGTTGCAATGGATATCGTGGCAAGAGTTCCTACAAACTTCTTGAGATGGTGTTTCATTCTTAGAACCATTTGGAATGGAAAAACATATGGTTTAATCCAATACAAAAATAATTCTGCGATTGTTCACTGTGGATATCACAGATTCCATTCCACGGTTTTCATCAACAGTCAGAATTTCTTCAATCATTGCCAGTGGAGTCTCGGCACCTTGTTTGAACTCGGTTTCTTACATGGATTTATTCTTGGACCAAGTCCAATCCATCTCAACTATCCTGGTATCTCAGAAGCCAGCCTAAGTGAGCTTCCTCCCTTCATCAGTAATATTTTACATCGATGGTATAAACGACACAAAAGTATTACTGTCTGGATCGAAACCATTACTCCAGAATGGTCGGATGACTATTCGCTCGTTTACCACCCAATTCATCTTATAAGAATCATACCATCACATCAAATCACTAATTGGAGACTCATTAGTTGGCCATATAGACCAAAGCTTAGAGCTTACTATGGATACGATGATATTTTCCCAGCAGATATTACTTTTCGTCATTCCTGTGATCTTAGAGCTCTCTCCGCAGACTCAGTCCGTCGAAGTCTAGAAGCAATGCCAATGATAAAGACTGGCAAATCTTCACTACTATCGAAGAATCATATAGAAGTATTGTTCAAGGCTACAACAAAATCAAGTTTCCTGACAGTCTTGAAATCCAAGTCATTGACGGTCTCATTCCTATGTCTCTACGCGCGAAACGTCAATGGGAAGATTATCAATTCGAAGATGATCATGTCCTTGCAACACAACCAAGTTGTTATATTCCATAATGTAATCATAAATCTTATATTTTGTTGCCTTGCTTGGTATAATAGCGTTTGTTTGCTTATACAAAAGTGTCAATAAACTCTTCTTCCTTCTTTCTCAAACACCAAAATTGTAATGTCTTCGACTTACTCACTCACGACGATGTTATATCTACGACAGAAAGTACACATTAGGTACAACTGTAGAAATCACGTCAGATACAACTACGGAAATAGCGAAAAGGGCAACTATCGAAACTACTTAAGGTTTAAGTCTAAACTCCTCGTTATCCTCAACAATCAGCGGAATACCAGACAAAACTATATCCAATTCAATATCTATCGACTAAACGTGAGGTCTCTCTACATTATTACACGTCATTCTCGTGTATCGTCAAACTATCCCTCTTCCACGTTGAGTACCAGTACCACGGCCACGTCCAGACATTTTTCTACGGACACAAAACTACCATTTTTAGTATCCTCATCTAACGCAATGTGTCTACAGAACCTAAAACCCTAAGCTCTGATACCAAATCTGTCACGACCCCCTCTCTAGAGCGGGCCCAACCCAAGAAAGGAGTCTGCGATCAACTTCAGTTCGAGCAATCTATATGTCAAACCAGCCAAACAATTATGCACAATATTACATCATAAAATACAATACATGGAATATACATTAAATATATGGTTTACAACATGTCTTATAAATATACAAGGGACGACTCAAATGTCTGGACCAACCCAAAAATACAACTGTGGCACGTGGATCCAGTTGTGGTACTGCTCCTGCTGTGCTCGCGAACTACCTGAAATGTTTGGGGGAAGAGGGGAGTGAGCTTAAAAAGCTCAGCAAGTAAGCACTCATTCTCTCAACATGACCTCACCAACAAAATAAGAATATATATATATATATATATGATAATTGATATATGAAAATATGAGTTAAGATATATAACAGTTATCTCAGGCAGAACATACTCACAACAACACATCTCATCTCATTTCATCCATCAACTCATCTCAAAATCACATAGTACTCAATATTTCAATTCATAGCACAAATATACAATTTATATCTCAAATTAGTATTCACCATTATGTTCTTATGCTATCGATTACTCAGTCAATTTTCCAATATATATAAATATATATAATATCATCACAACAATTATCCCACAACGATACAAACATCCATCAAACATGGTTGCTAATCCGGGTTTAGTATGACAGAGGATTGAAACCAATGGGAGAGTACCTCAATGACAACTCCCAAGGTTTCCAACCATATCAACTCGCAAAATGTGAGTGAAATATAATCAATGGGGGAGTCCTCGTATACCCCCAAATCAAAAACCAATGGGAGAGTACCTCAATGAAAACTCCCAAGGTTTTCCATAATCTCATACCATCTGATGTATCATCATATCTCATATCAAATCCGACCACTATTATACAAAACCCGGCAGCATAACACAACAACACACATCATCAAACACAATCACATCTCACATCTAATCCATCAATCTCATCTCAATAATCATGATTTCATGTTTATCATGCTTTCAATTATTCAATATTATATCTCAACAAAATATATTCAATATAAATTTATATAATTATAATATACCATTATATTTATATATACCGACTCTCACAACAACCATCAATCATCAAACAATTATGTTAAGAGAATCACCACGGAGTGTACTTACCTCTATCCACGCAAAAGCGCTGAATAAGTCTATATCCTCGCCAAGAATCGAGCTCCAACGATCTCCAAATCTCTCAAAGAAAGATCCACTGGTCAGCAAACATCTCAAGGATCACAGTGACGGCTTCGGAACTTGCTGGTATGCTTAACGAGGCAAGTGGGCCCCACAACGAAGATCGGCCTCACAATCAAAAAGCGGGCCCCACAACCAGAAACTTTCAACGGTAGATATATATACCAAAACGCTCGTATAATCGAGAGCAACAATCTGATATGTTCGGATCGCCGATCCAACGGTCGGATCTCAAATTCTAGTAATATTCCTGAATTACCGGTATTACAAAACAGAAAACAACCCAAACGATGTCGGATCGGGAAGTGACCACCGGCGTTGGAATGATCTCGGCCTGAAAAGTACCCACTTGCCGGAGGTGGCCGTCAGAAGTGATCGGAGGTGGCCAGAAAATGTAGAAACGTCGGCGACGTGTCGTCCATTTCCGGCGGCGCGTGGAGGCGCGTCCGACGTCCGATCAGCTCGTTATCGGCGGATCTGGAAAGATGACGGTGGCAGATTTCTGGCGGTCCGGCGCGTGGTGGAGGATGACCGGCGGTGAAGCGACGGCGGCAGTTTAAAAATTTAGTTGAGAGAGAGAGTATTTGGGAGAAAAGAAAGAAAGAGAAAGAGAAAAAAATGGAAGAGAAAGAAAAGCTGAAAAAAAAATGTGTCACGGCCCCTTAAAAAAAAAAAGTTGTTTCTTTTTTATTTTTTTTTATTTTTGGTCACATAGTATTACAAATTGCTTATCTTGTTTGGTGGTGATTTGATAATTTTTATTATTTATTTATTAATTTATCTTTTGCTTTGAAAATGATTGAAAATGACTTTAATAATTACACACAACACACATCTGGATGGTTCATCGATTTCGGGCATGCAATGTTCAGAATTAAAAATTATTTTGTATTTCAAAGTTATCGATCTTTGAGTCTTATTTAATCTGGAACTTGAATCAGCTCAATCCGATATCGGAGTAAAAAGTTATACCCAAAATACGACAGATGCACAAAACTGGAATTTCCAAAACTGCACTTCGTTAAAACGCCCTTTCAAGTTTCCAATCTCCAAAATTAATATGTCAAGTCCAATTTTTGCCCTTATTTGACCCACATTTCATCCTAAATGATTTCATTGTGTCCAATATTATTTTATCTGCAAAATAAACTAAAACACATCAAAACGTTCATCAAACCCGAGAAACTAAACAAAATATTAAGTAAAAGGGGCGGTAAATATTGATATATTTTCCGCTCATCACTCCCCCAAACCTAAAATTTTGCTAGTACTCGAGCAAAACAACAAAATAAAATACAAGAAATAATTAAAATTAAACTAAGCCACTTTCGTAGGGATCACGGTTGCATTTAGCATATGCAACAAGCCTTTAAACCCCTAGGTGTCCATAGTGGACGAGTTATAGTCTCGTGAGGGCTTACAGCAACGATACCCACAAAAGTTTTACAAAAGTAAAAAGATAATAAAACTAATGCACACAAAAGCAAAAAGACAAGAGAAAAGAGAATAAAGAAGTTAGTGACTAATCAGGTGAAACTTCTACTCCAAGTTACTAGTTGTTTTCTTTCTTTCTAAATTACTGAATGAGTAAATTCTCCGATTATATTTACCATTCTCCATATGCACAGCCGACAAAATATTAATCAACTCATTTTTGCCCACAACAGTCACAAGTACAGTTGATAAGAGAGTAATATTTTTGTCCTAAAGTTTTATCAGAATTCACATTTTTTTGCAGCAATGAAATAATTTTTCTGAATTTTCTGATTTTTTTTCTTTGATTTTTGAATTTTTTTTTTTATTTATATACAATATCTTCCATCTATGTAGCGAGTGTTGGGTCGGTGGCTCCCAAACCAGTTGGCTTTAGGGCACCAGGTGTTAAAACACCCCTACGGACTTAATTACTCAGACTTCAGATATATATTTTTGAAACATCTTTGATCCATGTAGCGAGCTTTGGGCCAGTGACTCCCAAACCAGTTGGTTTTAGGGCACTAAGTGTTAAAACACCCCTACGGACTTAATAACTCGGATCTCAGACGTTTTTTTTTACTCCATCACTTTTTGAGATGCTTCATCCAATTAAACTAGAGCACTGAATATTACAAATTTTTCAATTTTAGCTCATGTCCGTATGTTACCATGTATGTTGATAATACCTGCCACCTGAGCATATGAAATCCATTTTAGTCAATTTTATGGAGATTTTACAAATTAAATAATTCAAAAGGAAATAAACAAAAATTAACTTGTTCCGAAATAGGTTTGAGATACGTCTCAGGAGTGGAAACTCCTTACTCAGTTATCTCTTACCAATTTCACCTTTTTAGTCAAAATAAAAACACAAAAACGCAAAATATTTTTGTAATTTTTGAAAAATTTTCAATTTTTTTTTTGTATTTTTCGAAAAATTTTGGACTAAAAATAAAAACAACACACAACTAAAAATAAGATACTAATCAACTAATTTCCTCTCCCAAACCTAAATGAGACATTGTCCCCAATGTCTTAAACAATAGAAGAAGAGTTTAGAAGATAATACCTGGTTAGCTGAAATTCTACATCTAAATGAAAAGTTAAAGGTTAAGATCCAGATTAATCCGACGCCTCTTACCACAATCGTCATCGGACCAATTTATCTTTGAAAGGATAGGGTCAATTTGTGGTTCATAGGCTAAGATTTGGTCAATTAGATCCGGAGCAGTTCTGACAGTAAAGAGGAGTTTTTTCATAGGTTTTGACATGAACCCATTTCTCCGGGCATCATCAAGAAACACACAAAGAAAATCATAAAATCCTTCAACGTTGTACAGTCCAAGCGGTTTATGGTATATGTTCAGGTTCGCCCAAGATAACACTGTAAAAATTTCCTCCAATGTACCCAAGCCACCTGACAAAGAAATAAAAGCATCAGCACGGTTAATCATTTCTTTCAGTCGTTCAGACATACCTGACACAATTATCTTTTCTCTATTTGATGGTTCAATAAGATTTGCTTCTGCCAAGGGTTTTGGGATGATTCCCAAAACATTACTGCTTCTTCCTGTACAGCTTTTGAAACGATCCCCATAAGTCCAAGATTGCCTCTGCCATATATTAAGTGCATATTCCTTGCAGCTAAGGCTCGACCCAATTCCTGTGATGCCTCTGCGTATTGTGGTTTAACTTCAACACTAGTACCGCAAAACACACAGATGTTTTCAACTCGTCTTCTTGAAGTGGATTCCATGTTTTACTCTGGATGTCTTCAAAAGTGCAATGATGAATTGAATTTATAAAACCTGAAAATGGTGAGTAATAATAGCACAAATATCTTCCAAATGACGATTAGTAGCAAAATAGTAAAATAAATCGTGATAGTCAAAAAGGTATGGATCCTGTCGGAGAAAATAAAAGAAAACAACAAAATAAATTACAATTATTAGGAAAAGACAAAGAGATATAATATGTACAAGAAATTTAGCGGCTTGAATGACGTCTATGCTCCAGGGACAAGCTTCCCATCCAATTTTCTTATAAATTGGCAAACATGGTCTTTTTGAGTCAGATTCCCGAGACTTAATTGTTGTCTTTCTTTTTGGAATTGTGTATGTAATTTGCGAATGGCTATATGAACATATCCACTGGGATGCGTCTCAAGAGTCGAAGATATATTATCTACAGACTCCTTACTCAAGCCATCCTTAATGAATTTAATTTTATCTTCGTGATTATCAGACATCATTCCTAAAGAACGACAACGAGTATTGCAATTCCAGCGTGCACATTTATAACAAACACCCATTTGCTTAGCTCTACATTTCTTTGCATAGGTGCTTCTTCCAAAACCAGGCAGATGTGAAATAAAAGAGTCATAAGACTCACCTGCCAATCGAACCCGTGCTTCGATTACCCAACGAATGTCATTAGGAATATCATGGATCATCAGTAGTCTCATTCGTTCCAAGCGAGCTTTGTAGACTTTCATCAGAGAGTTTTGAGGGAGAGAAGGAAATTGCTTGTGAAGATTTGCGAGAACTTCTTCCATCCTGAAATGTCTTAATCTGCAAAAACTAAACACACAAAATTAAATCACACCAAATCACAATATATACACAAATTGCATGGGTTGCCTCCCTGCGAGCGCTAAGTTTAACGTCGACAGCTAGACGTGACTTCTCAAATGTTAGGTTGGATCTGAAAGTGTGACACTTTTTTTTTGTCGCTCAAATGATTCTCCCCAGTAGTGCTTGACATGCTTGTTTTTAACCTTGAATGTTTTGTTGGAGTCAGGATCATGTATCTCAATGACTCTATCTGGTAAAACTTTGGTGATCACAAATGGACCTGACCACCGTGATTTTGGCTTCCATGGGAAGAATTTCTCCCTTGATTTGTTTAACAGTACCTTCTACCCTGGTTCCAGTTGTATGAGCACTAACTTCTCATCATGTCTTTTCTTTGCCTTTTCTTTGTACAATTTGGCATCCTCAAAAGGCTGATTGTGAAATTCCTCCAATTCGTTGAGCTGGTGGAACTTTTTTTCTTCTATTGCTTGTAGTACAAGAATAGGCTTCTTCAGTACGCAGTGCGCTTTATCTTCAGGCTCCACAGGCAATTGACATGCTTTAAGTTTGTCAGCGGAACTTTGCATTGCATTGGAGGTCTGAATGGTACTATTTATCACATCAAGTCTGAAACATTCCTCATTCTCGTCATTCGGGAAATTCATGGCTTTAAAAACATTGAATGTTACTTCTTGGTCTTGTACCCTCATGGTTAGTTCTCCTTTTTGTACATCAATAATGGTTCGACCTGTAGCCAAGAATGGTCTCCCGAGGATGATTGGCACGTCTGCATCTTCCTCCATATCAAGGACAATAAAATATGCTGGGAAAATGCATTTGTCAACCTTGACCAGCACATCCTCAACTACGCCTATTGGAAATACGAGTGTTCTATCAGCAAGTTGTAGAGAGACTGAAGTTGGCATTGTTTCTCCAATCTGCAGTTTCCTGAAAATAGAAAAAAACATCAAGTTAACACTCGCACCTAGATCACACGGAGCCTCACCAAAGTCGTGTTCTCTTATGGTGCAAGGAACAGTGAAACTGCCAGGATCTTTCAACTTTGGAGGAAGTTTTCTCTGAATGATGGCGATGTATTCTTCTAATAATGCTACTGTCTCATAATCTCCCAATCTCCGCTTTCGTGAAAGAATGTCTTTCATGAATTTGGCATAGCTAGGCATTTGTTCCAACGCTTCTGCAAATGGAATATTGATATGCAGATTTTTAAATATCTCCAGGAATCGAGCAAACTGCTTGTCCAATTTGTTTTTCTGGAGACGCTGTGGAAAAGGTGGAGTGATCTGTTCTTTTTTCCTTTGCTTCTTTTTCCTCCATATGTTGCTTTGTTTCTTTTGGAATATATTCAATTGTTGTTGCCTTGATTCAAACATCTTTGTTGATTTCAGTACCGCTTTTTAACATGATGGCATGACATTGCTCATTTCTCATGTTCCTTGGATTTGGCTCTGTGTTGCTAGGAAGGTTACCTGACGGTCTGTAACTCTGAGCATTAGCCAGTTGTCCAATTTGATTCTCCGGTGCTTTAATAGAAGCAGATTGACTTTGAATTAATGCTGCTTGGGATTGAAACATAGCATCATATCTTACTGCTTGAGAGTCGTGTTTTACTTCTATCTTTTTCAAGTGGGTCAAGCCTTCTATTATTCCTGATTCATTTGCCTGCTCATGGACTTTGTTCTGTTGTTGGAATCCGGGTGGTGGGTTGTTCATTTGCCATGAATTGTTGCTCCATGCAAAATTGGGATGATTCCTCCACCCTGGGTTGTAGTTGTTGGAATATGGATTGTTCCCCTGTCTGTTGAAATTATTGACATAATTCACCGTTTCTTTATGTTGGTTGAAAGATTCCGACTCAGGTGCTACTCCAAATGGTGAACTTGTGGATCCACCATTAACTTTCATGTTAAGAGTTTCCAGATTTTTGCAAATCTGATCCAGCTTGGCATTCACTACTGTGTTGGCCCCAACTTCATAAATTCCAGCAATTCGTTGGATCAATCTTCTTCCTATTGGCCACAATGAATTATTGTTAGCCATTTTTTCAATTAGGTCCCAGGCCTGATCTTCTCCTTTTGCCATCAAAGCTCCTCCAGCAGCAGCATCAATTGTGGTTCTAATTATTCCAGAAAGTCTATTGTAGAAGGTTTGGACTTGTAGCCACTTTGCGATCTCATGATGAGGACATTTCTGGAGTAAATCTTTGAATCTTTCCTAAGTTTCGTAAAGAGATTCTGAATCTTGTTGCACGAAGGATGTGATGTCATTCCTCAACTTTGCAGTTCTAGCTGATGGAAAGTACTTTGCAAGGAATTTGGTGGCTAGAGTGTTCCAAGTTGTGATGGAACCTGCTGGTAACGAATGTAGCCAAGTTTTAGCTCTGTCTTTCAGGGAATATGGAAAATCTTGCAGTCTCATTGCTTCTTCAGCTGCTCGGTTGTAATTGAAAGTACCACAAACTTCCAGGAAGTTGCTGATGTGGGCATTAGGATCTTCAGTTGCATTTCCCCCAAACTGTACTGACTGCTGAATCATCTGGATGCATGTTTTGATGTCACCTGCATTTTCTGGTAAGGGAGGAAGTACAATACAAGAAATGAGTCCGTCAACCACCGGAATGGTTCTGTCTCGAATGGGAATCGGTGGTGCAACGTTCAAAGGTTCAGGTTCCATGTTAATGATTGCTTTTTGGCCTTCTCGCCTTTCCCTTCTCAACTGTCTGATGGTTCTTTCAATTTCTGGGTCAAGCGGTCGGAGTTCAAATTTTCTGGTTCGTCTCATGTAGTTTCTGAGAACCTGAAACATAAGAAAACAAAAACAATAAGTAAAAAAAATTAGATACAAGTAACGTATCTAACCCTAAAACTAATAGTGAAAGATAAATAAGTCCCCGGCAACGGCGACAAAAACTTGACTGGTGCGTAATCACACGCGTATAACTCAAGCGCACGTACATTCAAGTAGTATAAAAATTATCGATCCCACGAGGACTTAATACCTAATCTATTAATTTTATGAGGTCAAATGATTACTAGTATCTAACAAGTTGATTGATTGATTTGAAATGGTGATGATTTTGAATTTAAAAACAAGTAAATAAAATTGCGCGAAAGTAGATTTAAGAAAATTCAATATTTGGAAACTATCTAGAGTTGTGAATCTTCCAATATCATTTTAAAGATGAAGTGGTTATTTCATTTTTGTGTAATATATCGGTTTACTAACCTGGAACACTAAATTATGCGAAAGCCTCTATCGATGGTCAGACGCAAATACCCAATATAACCCAATTGAACCATATGTCAATGTCAACCAAATTACCTGGATTCATTAAGTTTAAGTTCCAATTATGGCTACCCCCACCCGACATGTATATGTCTATCCTGTAAGGAAATCTATTAAAAGGTTATTTATCCTCAAGGAAGATCATGGGCTATTAAGTCTAAGGCTGAAACCTAAAATTCCCTTGTCAAGTTTATTTTAGATTTATCAGATCAATCTTATTAGTGGCTAATTAACAAGACGCATTAAGCTTAAGACTTAATAAGTAAACCTTTAAATTACCCAAACTATAAAATAACCCCTTATAAACTGGTGATATTAGAATTCATCACAACCCCATATAACTAACTTAGTTATGACACATAACTAGGGCTAGTAAAAACTTAAATAAAATAAAAGACATAAAGTAAAATGCTAAAAAGTAAATTGCTGAAAAGTAAATGACGGAAAGTAAATGCTGAAATTAAATACTGAAAAATTAAATGCTGAAAGTAAATGCTGAAAAGTAAATTACTGAAAAGTAAATGCTGAAAAGTAAATTGCTGAAAAGTAAATTGCTGAAAAGTAAATGCTGGAAGTAAATTGCTGAAAAGTAAATAAAGTAAAAGTACAATAAAAGAAAATGCTGAGGTAAAATGATCCACTTTTATTACTTCTATTTTAGATATCTCCCTTAATATAATATATTAACTTTGCATGATAATTACCAACCAGCCATATAGGCGGTATCCAGATTAAGTCAAATTAATAATTAATTACCAACCGACCAATCAGGCGGTATCCAGTTTAGTCAGGTTAAAACCAATTTAAATAATTACCAACCGACCAATATGGCGGTATCCTCGTTAAGTCAGGTTTTAACTAGTTTATATATTATAATTAAGGGAGATTAATCTAAATATTAGTAATAAAAGTTTTACCTTTTACCCCAGCAAAGGGGAGTTACCTCCTCATTACTGAAAAGTAAAAACTGAAAATTAAAGAAAGAAAAGTATTGTGCGTAAAAGTAAATTGCGGAAAGTAAAAACTGAAAAGTAAAGAAAAGAACGTGCGAAAGCGGAAATTAATTACTGAAAGCTGTAAATAAATAAACAAGATACAATCTTCTTAGTATTCTTAAGGAATTCCTTAGAAAAAAGTATGAATTTACAAATGAAATGGCTTGGTATTTATAGGCAAAATTTTGCCTCCATCAAATCATCCACCAAATCCATTATTAATTGCTCCACTAATTACTCCACCAAATCCATTATTAATTGCTCCACTAATTGCTTATCATGTTTGGTGGTGATTTGATAATTTTTATAATTTATTTATTAATTTATTTTTTGCTTTGAAAATGACTTTAATAATTACACACACACACACTTCTGGATGGTTCATCGATTTCGGGCATGAATTATTCAGAATTAGAAATTATTTTATCTTTCAAAGTTGTAGATCGTTGAGTCTTCTTTAATCTGGAACTTGAATCAGCTCAATCCGATATCGGAGTAAAAAGTTATGCCCAAAATACGACAGATGCGCAAATTTGGAATTTCCAAAACTGTACTTCGTTAAAACGCCCTTTCAAGTTTCCAATCTCCAAAATTAATATGTCAAGTCCAATTTTTGCCCTTGTTTGACCCAAATTTCTTCCTAAATGATTTCATTGTGTCCCAATATTATTTTATCTGCAAAATAAACTAAAACACAACAAAACGTTCATCAAACCCGAGAAACTAAACAAAATATTAAGTAAAATGGGCGGTAAATATTGATATATTTTCCGCTTATCACCAATATTAGATAAAGAGGGATATAAAATAAACATTAAGAATGAGACTTTATGTTTGTATGGTAAAAATAATATATTAAAATGTGAATATTCTTTATCAAACGGTCACTATGTTTTGGAAACATATAGAGATGTCTTTAATATAGAGGAAAATACAAGTAGAAAATCTGAATTAAATACTACTGAATTATGACATATGAGATTGGGCCACATAGGTGTTAGACGTTGATAAATGGTAAATGTATCACTATTTTCCACTCATTTGACCTAATATTTTGTATAGATTCTTGAGTTTTGTGAATATTTTGATGTGTTTTGTGTTATTTTGCAGATAAATAAAATTTCAGGACTTTCTGAAGGTGATTTGGGGCCAAAACAGTGAAAAACAGACAAAAATGGTAAAACTGTCATTTGGGCATCCCGACACGAAATCCGCGTTGCGACCGCTAACGTGCGCCGGAGTCTGCTAATGTGCGCCGGGACATTTGTCACAATCAGAGAAGTTTGCTAAAATACGCTGTGCTAACGTGCGCCGCTTGCTAAAATACGCCACTAACGTGCGCCAGACACGTGTCACCATCACATGCTGCCAACAATCCACATCGCCACGCCAGCACAATTATTGAGTTAATCATCCAAAATGACACATCAGCGGATAAGAGAATCAAAGCAACCAATCAGCGCATGACACGTGGAATGTCGCGACGCGCAAAAGTTGGCGCATCGCGACGCGTGGAGCCCATGGAGGCCTATAAATAGAGCTCGAAATTTTAGTTTCAGACGTACCTTCCTCTCTGAATTCTCTGATAATAATAAGGAGTTTTTATCTAGTTTTTTTAAATTTCAGTTTTGTAATTAATTTTTATTACTTTTTGTAATAGTAATATACTTTCTTTAATTTTTCAGTTTTTACTATTCAGCAATGAGGAGATAAATTCCCCCTTGCTATGGTGAAATGTAAAGCTTTTATTACTGCTATATAGATTAATCTCCCTTAATTATAATATAATAACTACTTAAAACTTGACTTAACAAGAATACTGCTATATTGGTCGGTTGGTAATTAATCATAAACTGATTTTAACCTGACTAAGCATGGATACTGCCTGGTTGGTCAGTTGGTAATTAATTATTAATTTGACTTAATCAGGATACCACCTGAATGGCTGGTTGGTAATATCACACAAGTTAATTTATTATATTATGGGAGATATCTAAAATAGTAGTAATAAAGGTGGATCATCTAACCATAGCATTTTCTTTTACTGTTTTTTTACCTTTTTACTTTCCAGCATTTAATTTTCAACATTTACATTATGTCTTTTATTTTTAAGTTTTTACTAGCCTTAGATATGTGTCGTAGCTAAGCCCATTATCTGAGGTTGTGATTAATTCTAATATCACGGGGTTATAAGAGGTTATTTTATAGTTTGAGTAATATAAAGGTTCACTTATTAAGTCTTAAGCTTAATGCTTCTTGTTAACTGACCATTAATAAGATCGATCTGGTAAACTTAAAATAAACTTGACAAAGGAATTTTAGGTTTCAACCTTAGACTTAATAGCCCACAATCTTCCTTGAGGATAGATAACCCTTTAATAAATTTCCTTACAGGATAGACATATACATGTCGGGCGGGGGTAGCCACGTCAACACAATTATTGAGTTAATCATCCAAAATTTGGCTAAGAGAATCAAAGCAACCAATCAGCGCATGACACGTGGCGCGTCACGATGCGTAAAAGTTGGCTCGTCGCGACGCGTGGAGCCCATGGACGCCTATAAATAGAGCTTGAAATTTCAGTTTCAGACGTACCTTCCTCTCTGAATTCTCTGATAATAATAAGGAGTTTTTACCTAGTTTGTTTAAATTTTTGTTCTGTAATTAATTTTAGTTTCTTTTTTGTAATAGTAATATACTTTCTTTACTTTTTCAGTTTTTACTATTCAGTAATGAGGAGGTAACTTCCCCCTTGCTAGGGTGACAGGTAAAGTTTTTATCACTGCTATATAGATTAATCTCCCTTAATTATAATATAATAACTACTTAAAACTTGACTTAACAAGGATACCGCTATATTGGCCGGTTGGTAATTAATCATAAACTGGTTTTAACCTGACTAAGCATGGATACCGCCTGGTTGGTCTGTTGGTAATTAATTATTAATTTGACTTAATCAGGATACCGCCTATATGGCTGGTTGGTAATATCACACAAGTTAATTTATTATATTAAGGGAGATATCTAAAATAGTAGTAATAAAGGTGGATCCTCTAACCATAGCATTTTCTTTTACTGTTTTTTTACCTTTTTACTTTCCAGCATTTACTTTTCAACATTTACTTTATGTCTTTTATTTTTAAGTTTTTACTAGCCTTAGATATGTGTCGTAGATAAGCCCATTATCTGAGGTTGTGATGAATTCCAATATCACGGGGTTATAAGGGGTTATTTTATTGTTTGGGTAATATAAAGGTTTATTTATTAAGTCTTAAGCTTAATGCTTCTTGTTAACTAGCCATTAATAAGATCGATCTGGTAAACTTAAAATAAACTTGACAAAGGAATTTTATATTTCAGCCTTAGACTTAATAGCCCACGATCTTCCTTGAGGATAGATAACCATTTAATAGATTTCCTTACATGATAGACATATACTTTTCGGGCGGGGGTAGCCACAATTGGAATTTAATCTTAATGAATCTAGGTAATTTGGTTAACATACACATATGGTTTAATTGGATTACACTGGGTATGTGCAGTCGACCATCGACGGAGGCTTTTGCATAATTTCATGTTCCAGGTTAGTAAATCAATATATTACACAAACATAAAATAACCACTTCATCTTTTAAAAGATATTGGATGGATTCACAACCCTTGATAGTTTTATAAATTTGAATTTTCATCAACTTCCTTTCGCGTCATTTTTATTTACTTGTTTTAAGTTTAAGAAATCACCCAATCAATCAATAAATCTATTAGGTACTCGTAAAAATTTGACTTCATAAATTAATAGTTTAGGTATTAAGTCCTTGTGGGATCGATACTTTTTATACTACTTGAACGATACGTGCGCTTGCGTTATACGCGTGTGACAATACCGGTCAAGTTTTTGGCACCGTTGCCGGGGACTTATTTATCTTTCACTATTAGTTTTGAGGTTAGATACATTTACTTGTATCTAATTTCTTTTTACTTACTGTTTTTCTTGTGTTTCAGGTTCTCAGATACTGCATGAGACCAACCAGAAGCTTTGAACTCTGACCGATTGACCTAGAGATTGAAAGAACCATCATACATTTGAGAAGGGAAAGACGAGAAGGCCAAGAAGCAATCGTCAACATGGAACCTGAACCTTTGGAGGTTGCACCACCAATTCCCATTCGAGACAGAACCATTCCGATGGTTGACGGCTTCATTTCCTCTATTGTACTTCCTCCATTACCAGCAAATGCGTGCGACATCAAAATATGCATTCAGATGATTCAGCAGTCAGTTCAGTTTGGGGGAAATGCAACTGAAGATCCTAATGCCCACATCAGCAACTTTCTGGAAGTTTGCGGCACTTTCAATTACAACCAAGTAGCTGAAGAAGCAATGAGACTGCGTATTTTCCCATATTCCTTGAAAAACAGAGCTAAAGCTTGGTTACATTCACTACCAGCAGGTTCCATCACAACTTGAAACACTCTAGCCACCAAATTCCTTACAAAGTACTTTCCACCAGCCAGAACTGTAAAATTGAGGAATGACATCACATCATTTGTACAACATGACTCGGAAACTCTCTACGAAGCTTAGGAAAGGTACAAAGATTTGCTCCGGAAATGTCTTCACCATGAGATTCCAAAGTGGCTTCAAGTCCAAACTTTCTATAATGGACTTTCTGGACTAATGAGAACCACAATTGATGCTACTACTATAGGAGTTTTAATGGCAAAAGAAGAAGATCAAGCCTGGGACTTAATCGAAGAAATGGCCAATAATAATTCCTTGTGGCCAACAGAAAGGAGCATGATCCAAAGAATTACTGGAATTTATGAAGTTGGAGCTAATATAGCAGTCAACGCCAAGCTGGATCAGATATGCAAATTCATGGAGACTCTCAGCACGCAAAGCAATATTGAAGCCTCAAGTTCACCTTATGGAGGAGGACCATAGCCAAATCCACTTGAAGAGACGATGAATTATGTCAACAATTTCAACAGACAGGGGAAAAAACCATATTCCAACACCTACAACCCAGGGTGGAGGAATCATCCCAATTTCTCAGAGAGCAATAATTCAGGGCAAAAGAACTATCCACCACCCGGATTCCAACAGCAACCGAACAAAGGCCAGGAGTAGGCAAATGAACCAGGAATAACAGAAGTGCTAGCCCGGTTAAAGAAATATGATGCTTTGTTTCAGAGCCAATCAGCTTCTATTAAAGCACTGGAGAATCAAATTGGACAACTGGCCAATGCTCAGAGTTATAGACCACCAGGTATGTTGGGTTTCTAGGTTAGTCCCAAGATCATTCAAGCATAGATACATGTGTGAATACTCATAAGAAGTATGGCGGAATCATACTTACATAGATCGGCTTTTGCGATGCGAGGAACAACAAAATTCTTCAAGCTTTTCCTCCAATGTGCTCTCAGCAATGGCCTCCATTTTTGTGCTCCAAGTGCTCGGCCAAGCTCCAAGCTTGGGTGTGCATTCCATGCCCATGGGTGGGTTTCCCTATCACTATCGTAAGACTCCTAATGTGTGATAGCACTTTTGAAATTTTGCCACAAAACTTCCTAAGCTTCTTCTTCAACTCTCGGCATTGAAGGATTTTGGAGAGAAGAAAATTGGCCCAAGGCCGAATTTTGGAGGAGAAGGGAGAGAGAAGAAGTGTTGTGTTTTTGGTTATTTTGATTTCCAAAATCCAAATACCAAAACCAATTACAAATTCCCAAAAAGGTGTATGGCATTTATGCCTTCCAACTACTCACATCACTCATGAATAGTGACTGGTTGTCAATCACTCAAAGTGACAAGACATACATCACATGAATGACGAATGATGTGACGCGTGATGTGACTTGTGGGCCGCACTTGAATTCGAAATGCGAGTGGGCCCGCAAACACTCCCAGGCTCGGGTTCGCTAATTCCGAATTAACGAATTTTCCGTTGCGACGTAATTAAATCAAATTTAATAAATAATTATGCCTAGCAAAATTATTATTCACGTCGCTAAAGAATTAATTCTAAATTAACTCGTTCGCCCGAATTAAAATCTAATTTTAATTCCGCGTCGAAATCCAATTTCGTATAATATATCGAATATATTATTTTATCGATTAATTACAAATTAATCGTTCTCTCTCTTTAAATAATATTTTATCCCAGATAAAATATCTCCGTGTAGACGCTGGTTTTCGCCCGAGGTCCACAATTGAGATTTCGTCGAGAGGGTGCACCGGTGATCCTGCAAAATAAAGATGTAGAGTGAGCGGGAGTTCTGCCCACCGGTGTGGTGGGTGCCGGGGGCACTCCGACGCTCAACTCAGTAAATGGGATAAGCTATAAACATCGTAGGATAGAGAACAATGGTAGATATTACCTTGATTCCCATATTATGCCGTGAGGGCGGTAGGTGAGAGGTGCTGAGGGCTACGAAGAAAGTATTCTCCGGCCATGAGTACGAGAGCTCCCCCTCTCCTTGTAGACTTCAATTCCTTTTATAAGCTATTTCAGGTGAGACTCATGAATACGTTTAATTGACATACGTTCTGTGCGTTTGGTAATTGTCGCATCATAAATGAGAATTATGGGCAGTCATGAAGATTGAAAACGGTTGGGTTATAAATGGTGTTTATGTATCTGAGTGTTACATGGGCTAACGAATGGTGGGTCCTTGGATCTGTACTGGTGTGGGCCTGCGAAACTTTGGGCCGATATACACTAAATCCAGGCTTCCTAAGAGTGTGAATCTGTGATGGCAACTTGGGCCCGAAGTAAAAGGTCGAAATTTCCCTTGGGCTAAATTTGGCCCGTACACTCCGTAATTAATCCCAGATTAATTTTCTCTCTCTAATAATTAATCTCAGATTAATAAAGTGCGAGTCATACGTTATCGGTGAATCTTCGAGAAGCGACCCATGAGATCCCCAGATATGTTGGCAGTAAATCCGGTCGTCGGACTATCCGAACACGTACGTACCTAGTACTACATTTTTACCGATTTACAAGACATGGTTGGCTTCTAGCAAAGCATCGTGCCTACCCAATTCTCCAGAAATATTCTTAAAGTAATATGTGATCTATATCAAGCGTAGTATACGTAGTATCGCGTATTACGATCTAGTATCAGATGTCACGTGCAAGGCCTGAGGCTGGAATTATGTCTGCCCCGTACGAAGCACATATAGGATCTCTGGTAACTAGTCTCTATAATCGAATAATCATGACCTAGTCATATTATCCCGAGGACTGCAGTACATAAGAGCATCAGTTCCGTATCCTACGTGATCATCATCTCCACTATGACTGGAGTGATAGTTCCGTCTTGACAGCACACTCAATACACTACGATTCTCAATATACCCAGAAGAGGCGTACACAGAACCTATTAAAGCCCTGGACGACCAAAACCAAAGTATATTGATTGTCGCAAGTATTAGCGGTGCAAGTCTCAGGTTAAGACCAAATACACATACCCTGATTCGGACTTCCATAGACACATAGTCATACTACCAATGAAATTCCGATGGGTCTATCCAGAGAGAAGTTGTTTCCGTACCATTGGTAAACACAACCTCCTATTACACTTGCATGAGTATCATATACCTAAATATATGAGAACTATGTCGTTGTACCATCGGATCAGATGAATATTTGAAGTATAAATCTGGATCGTTGATGAGACCATTAATTCTTTAGCCTGTGCTGTAGCCTAGCTCAGCTGCTGACAGAACTACTCATAATCTGATTAGGATTATTATCAATCCAAAAGGCTTCTATTGCTGCCTCAGCTACATCAATAATCCACTTTTGTTGTTTATTCGGTAACAGTATCTTAATTGGAAGATTTCCAGCTCACTGTTCCGTTATTCAAACTATATAGTACCTTTGTTTTGACTTATAGTCGTTATTATCGGTTTGGAAACTTGCAATAGTGAACCCAGTCACTTCAAGTTCTCCTTATCCATAGCATAAGAAAGTATTTTTAGTTCATCTAAGATACTTAAGGATGTTCTTAACATCAATCCAATGACCATCACTTGGATTAGCCTGATTGTGACTCCATATGCTCAAAGCATATGAGACATCAGGTCGCTTACATTTATTTCAATGTACGAGTTCTCGGAGAGTGCTAACAACTTTTAGATCTATCCCAGTAGATCTTTATTCCTAGAATAAAAGTTGTTTCTCCCAAGATTCTACGGAGAATGTTTATGAAAGCCAAGCTTTCACCGATTGTATTATGGGAATGTCATATCCAAGAAATGACATATCATCATTATTTATAGGACATTCACTGTCAGTGCGCTCCCACTGAATCCTTACATACACAAGAATCATTTTCATTTTGAATTAAATCATACACCATTATGATTACATCAAAACGATAGTTCCAAGAACGTAATGCTTGCATCAATCCATAAATGGATCGAATTAACTTGAAAACCTTGTTTGCTCATTTTGGTAAGACAAAACCGTCAGGATGTTGTAAACATCCTCCAAAAGGTTTCCTTTTAAGGAAAGCGATTTTGACGTTCAGCTGCCATATTTCATAAATGAAACATGCAGCAACAACAAGCATTATCCAAATGGATTTAACCATGGCAATGAGTAAAATGTTTCGTCGTAATCAACACAATGTTGATAACGATACCTTTTTACTATAAGCCTAGCTTTGTACATTGGTATGTTGCCATCCATGTATGTTCTTCCTTGAAGACTTATATAGTACCAATAGGCACAATGTCTTGCGGTACATCAACTAGTATCCAAACTTAGTTGGTATACATGGAATCCATTTCGGACATCATGGCACTTTGCCATAATAGGGAGTCGATACATTGTATCACTTCCTCATACGTAGTCAGTTCATATTCCTCAATAAGATTAACATATTTATGAGGTGAGATCAGAAACCCATACCTCTCAGGTTATTTTTTGACTCTCTCCGACTTACGCGGTTCTTGTGTATATCGAAGATTATTGTTATAGTTTCATCCTTGATGAACTATTTGTGTTCCATTAAGGAATCGGTGCCTAGAAAAGTATTACTCCGATTTTCATCGAGTTTTACTTTCTTCCCACTTACCACTGCATATAAGTATTCATTTTAGGAAAACCGCATGGCGAGCAACAATTACATTGTTCTCTTGTGAGTTGTATAAGTACTATACTTTTGTTTCCCTAGGATACCTATAATTTAGGCACTTATCCGATTTGGGTTCTAGTTTGGTATCATCCAAACGTATGCCTAGCATACCCAAATCTTCAAGAATGAGAAACCCGGTTTCTTTCCTGTTCATATCTAATATGAAGTCTGTCAAACAGATTTTTATGGAACCTTATTCAAAATAAGTTTTGCACTGTTTAATGCGTATCCCTTGGAGGAAAATGGTAGCTCAGAGCGACTCATGATTAACCTTATCATGTCCAACAAAATTTGATTTCTCCGTTTGGACACACCGTAAAAAATGACGTGTTCCGGGAGGAGTCCTTATTGAAAGAATACTATACTCTTTCAGGTATACGAGAAACTTATTGCTTAAGTATTTTCATCACGGTCAAATCACGGTGTTTAATACTTTAGCCGATCTGTTTTTATACTTTATGTCGAAACACTAAAAGTTTCTGATTTGTGTTTCAAAAGAAACACATAAACATAACTTGATGCCACATCCGTAAAGGTCACGAAATATTCATATCCACCTCTAGCCTAGCTAGATATGGGCCCACTTACGTCACTATGAACGAGGGCTAACAGATCGGTGGCACTTGCACTTTTACCAAGTAAAGAGTGTTTTAGGCACTTTGCCTAATAAACTAGATTCATAGACATTATTTGAATAGAATCAAATCCGTCCTAATATCCACTCTTCAAAAGTGTGGATATACGAGTCTTGTTTAATGTGTCCCAGACAACAATGCCACAAATAAGTCTCAACTAATTAAATCAGATTGAGCTATTTGTTTGTCATGTCATATGTTTGAGATTTATTTATATTCAAAATATAAATACTGTTATTTACATCTAATGTGTTAATCTCAATATCATCTTTATAAAATAAAACACTTTAGTGTTCTAGAATATAAAGGTATACCCGCAACGGGTTAAACCCTGATATAGAGATAATGTTCCTAGTCAAACTAGTTACATTGTAACAGTTTCCTAATTTAAGTACACACCCAAAGGGTAGTTCCTAAACTTAGGTTTCTACGGTTAAAACAACGACTTTCGTCCCGTTTCCGATTCGCAGGTAAATCTCAACTGAAGTCAGTATCCTGCTTATCAGCAGATTCTGCACACCAGTACATATTTATGTATCACTTTTAGTATCAAAATCCAATTTTGAAACTAATAGCGAACATATTTATGACAACCATATTTGAAGTCATAGCCTTGCCCGTCTTCACTTCCTTCATGTCTGCCTTGTCCATACAGCAGTCGCGCATCCAGTGACCCCGTTTGCCACAGTTTAGGCAGACATTTTGGGATATGTCTTTCGTCTTCCTAGAAGACTATGATGATTTTGCCTTTGCCCATTTTAGAAGCTATGGCTTTGTCTCCTAGAACATAGCCATCAATTCTCTAAGAATTTACTCTTGGTTCATAATGAACCTGCCCCATCTTTCGGGTAGAGACTATAAGATCAAATCTTTGGTAGTCTCGGCCACGTAGGTTTTGCCCAGCTAACCTAGCTGATCGATGTCAGTAATCATCTGCGACACCTAGTGCTCGACAGATGTACCCTCTGACATACACGAGCTAAAGAGTTTCTTATGCAATTTGTACTTCTAAGATCTAACAATAAATCTATGAAGATCTTTAATTTCATCATCAAGGTACAAGGATCTAATCCTTAATTTTGACGACAGAATTAAAGTGTCATGCAGTAAGTATAAAGGATTGAGCACTAAAATTATCATCACAAGAATCTTCCAAAGATCATGTTCTACTATTTGCTCAACTCCGGGCTTAGGCCCAAGAGGTTATTCTATCAAATAGAGTAACTTCTTAGTTTCCAGGACTATCATGAGGTTTTATTTCCAATTTGAAAATTAAGCCACTTAAATACATTTTCACCCAGGTTATATTTTAAACGCCAATCTTTCAACTAATCTTGATTTCTATAGTCCAACTATCCAATCAACGATTTCATGTATATTAAATATAATGATTACTATAGTCTAACTATATAATCAACTATAATTTAATTGGTTAAATTCAATTATATTGATTACTATAATCCAATTATAAAATCAACTATAAATTGAAATAGTTTGAATACAGTCCAACTGTTTAATTAAAACAACGATTAAATATTAGTCCAACTAATATATTAATTATTTGACGAAAAATTTGAAATGAGCGCGTATTGGCAAGTAACTAAACGAATATTGCAAATTTAATACTTACCTCCCACTATTTTTCGGCGAGCCTCTAACCCTCTGTGGAGTACTCGGGAAACCTTGTTTCCTAGTGGGCTAGGATCCCGTTAAATAACACACAATCTTGACTTTGGCCAACAAATTGTATGATAATTAACTAGGTAGATCTCTAAGATCAATTGGATCCCATCCAATTCCTAGATCCAGTAGGTGGACATCCAAGTTCGAAACATATATTTTATATGCCAATATATCCAATATATTACCTAACCTTTTTTTCCTCTGAATCAACTAAGCATTGGCTTTGGCACAACAAACTTAATGATCCCAGTTAAGCGGAACCCATTGACCATGGAAAGCTTCGTAATCGATGTCGATGGACAAGAAGTGATCTTGACTTTGGCCAACAAATCACAACTTGGACAAGACACCGATATGGAACAAAGCCTTCATGATTCAAACACATCCGCGATGGACAAAGGTCTTGACTTTGGCCAACAAACCAGTGACAATCTTGGATCTTGAGTAAGAATCACTCAATGGAAGGAAAAACACTTAATATGTGTTGAGGGTTTTTCGTGTAATTGGCAACCAATTAATTATCTTTGTTAAGGTCTCATCATCATACACCCTTAAACATGCATTCTAAAAAACATAATAAGGCGCGTATAAATAAAATAATAATGATATGCGGATGGATATTTAAACACATTATTCCTAGAACAAATCTCTCCATTTCCTCTCTCCCGCTAGCACAAGTATTACTTCTACCCAATTACATAACACTTCTAAAGAAACCTCATTTACATTGAGGGGAATAGGTGAGAAGAGAAATACAAAGAGTCAAGAGGTAATAGGCTGGACACGCAGGTCCAATTAATACATTCTAAATTTATTACAACAATTTCCAAAATTGCCCTCACCCATCTAATATCCATCTAATATCCATCTGATATACATTATTCATACATCGCATCCATGTATTCACACAAAGCATGTTATCAATCAATCTAATCCAATTAATTAATATGAAATTAATAACCATCCAATGTTCAAACAACGATTTGATTTTGCGCAAGTCAAACTCGTTTTAAGAATAAGTACTCAAAGTACGAATTCTTGAATTATATTAAACTACAATATTAAATCCAAATTAATTTGTATTTAATACTAATTCTTTATTTAATTCTAAATTAAATAATTACACTTTTTAATGTGCCTTTACGACTTAGATTCTAAATCTAATCGTTACGGGTCTCAAAGCCCGATTAACATCCAATGTTAATTTAATTAAAGTCAAATGGGCTTTTAATTAATTTCATAAGGCATGGACTTTTGGTCAATATGGGTCAAACCCAAATACCAAATCCCATTAAAGGAATCACCCTTATTTGCCAAGAAACCAATTTAGGCCCATTAGGCCCAATTAAAATTAAAGGTCCATTAGTTATATTTGGACTTTATGGATATGGTTTTGGGCCCAATTGGATCCAACCAATTAGCCTAAACCAAACTTGGCCCAACCAAGCCCATTAAGCCCAAATACAACTTTACAAGCCCAATTCCAAAATTAAGCCCAATTAATTAAATTACAAAATTCTAAATTTCACAATTAAATTAATCAAAGTGTATAGCCATAATTAATTAACCAAATTAATATTTCTAAAACACCAATTTACTCAATTAATTATGCTTTTCATCATCAACTTATGTCCAACACAATTGAATCAGAAAATCAATCATTTTCCATGCTTATCATTCACGGCAATTTGGGGTTTAATTGTCCGATTCCGAATTCAATCCAATTAAATCCTAAATCAACAATTCCCAAATGATTTCAACTCATCCAATGATCAAAATCAAAAATCACCATGACTTAGGGCAACACTAAACTTTCGGCCAAGCCTCAAATTCGGGGAAAAATTGATCCAATCAATTTTTCACAAAATTGATCACAAATAACTCCAAGTCATCCATATACAAGCATGCTCAAACAAGTAATTTAGTCAAAACATGCTCAAATCCAATTTACCCAAATTTTACCCTAAGTATATTTCATGCTCAAAATGGCTCTAATACCATTGTTGGGTTTCTAGGTTAGTCCCAAGATCATTCAAGCATAGAAACATGTGTGAATACTCATAAGAAGTATGGCGGAATCATACTTACATAGATCGGCTTTTGCGATGCGAATAACAACAAAATTCTTCAAGCTTTTCCTCTAAGGTGCTCTCGACAATGGCCTCCATTTTTGTGCTCCAAGTGCTCGGCCAAGCTCCAAGCTTGGGTGTGCATTCCATGCCCATGGGTGGGTTTCCCTATCACCTTCGTAAGACTCCTAATGTGTGCTAGCACTCTTGAAATTTTGCCACAAAACTTCCTAAGCTTCTTCTTCAACTCTCGGCATTGAAGGATTTTGGAGAGAAGAAAATTGGCCCAAGGCAGAATTTAGGAGGAGAAATGAGAGAGAAGAAGTGTTGTGTTTTTGGTTATTTTGATTTCCAAAATCAAAATACCAAAACCAATTACAAATTCCCAAAAAGGTGTATGGCATTCATGCCTTCCAACTACTCACATCACTCATGAATAGTGACTGGTTGTCAATCACTCAAAGTGACAAGACATCCATCACATGACTGACGAGTGATGTGACGCGTGATGTGACTTGTGGGCCGCACTTGAATTCGAAATGCGAGTGGACCGGCAAACACTCCCGGGCACGGGTTCTCTAATTCCGAATTAACGAATTTTCCGTTGCGACGTAATTAAATCAAATTTAATAAATAATTATGCCTAGCAAAATTACTATTCATGTCGCTAACGAATTAATTCTAAATTAACTCGTTCGCCCGAATTAAAATCTAATTTTAATTAGGCGTCGAAATCCAATTTCGTATAATATATTGAATATATTATTTTATCGATTAATTCCAAATTAATCGTTCTCTCTTTTTAAATAATATTTTATCCCAGATAAAATATCTCCGTAATTAATCCCAGATTAATTTTCTCTCTCTAATAATTAATCCCAGATTAATAAAGTGCGAGTCATACGTCATCGGTGAATCTTCGGGAAGCGACCCATGAGATCCCCGGATATGTTGGCAGTAAATCCGGTCGTCGGACTATCCGAACACGTACGTACCTAGTACTACGTTTTTACCGATTTACAAGACATGGTTGGCTTCTAGCAAAGCATCGTGCCTACCCAATTCTCCAGAAATATTCTTTAAGTAATATATGATATATATCAGGCGTAGTATACGTAGTATTGCGTATTACGATCCAGTATCAGATGTCACGTGCAAGGCCTGGGGCTGGAATTATGTCTGCCTCGTACGAAGCACATATCGGATCTCTGGTATCTAGTCTCTATAATCGGATAATCATGACCTAGTCATATTATCCCGATAACTGCAGTACATAAGAGCACCAGTTCCGTATCCTACGTGATCATCATCTCCACTATGACTGAAGTGATACTTCCGTCTTGACATCACACCCAATACAATACGATTCTCAATATACCCAGAAGAGGCGTACACAGAACCTGTTAAATCCCTGGACGACCAAAACCAAAGTATATTGATTGTCGCAAGTATTAACGGTTCAAGTCTCAGGTTAATACCAAATACACCTACCCTGATTCGGACTGCCATAGACACATAGTCATACTACCAATGGAATTCTGAGGGGTCTATCCAGAGAGAAGCTGTTTCCGTACCATCGGTAAACACAACCTCCTATTACACTTGCATGAGTATCATATACCCAAATATATGAGAACTATGACGTTGTTCTCTTACAACGTGCACAAGATTAATACTAGTCTATTCCGCATTATTGATGTCCAATCTCGATAATACTACGACTAGGGATATTTAATGATTAAACCTTCGTGGATTGATACTGTCTCATATCATCTTAATCTGGAACTAATCATATGGACCTTTTATCATTTATATATCTAGGTAATCTAATTACAAATGATAAAAGGGAAATTTCATTTGTCACATAGTTAATTTGTACAACAACACCATGATCTGTACAAATAGTGATGCTATAGGTCATAATTGTCCAACAAGGTAACCTTCCTAGCAACACAGAACCAAATCCAAGGAACCGAGGGAAGGAGCAATGTCAAGCCATCACCTTGAAAAGTAGTACTAAAATCAATAAAGATGTTGGAATCAAAACATCCATTGAAGAAGTCCAAAAAGAAGCAGAGCAACAGATGGAGGAAAAAGAAGCAGAGGAAAAAGAACCCGAAAAAATCACTTTACCTCTACATTTTCCACAGCGTCTTCAGAAAAATAAACTGGACAAGCAGTTTGCTCGTTTTTTGGAGGTTTTCAAAAAGCTGCACATCAACATCCCATTCGCAGAAGCCTTGGAAGAAATGCCCAGCTATGTCAAATTCATGAAAGATATTATTTCACGAAAATAGAGGTTGGGAGATTACGAGACAGTAGTATTGACGGAAGAATGCAGCGCCATCATTCAGTGGAAACTTCCCCCAAAGTTGAAAGATCCTGGCAGGTTCATTGTCTCATGCACCATTGGAGAACATTACATCGGTAATGCTTTATGTGATTTAGGTGCAAGTATTAATTTGATGCCTTTTTCTATTTACAGGAAATTATAAATTGGAGAAGCAATGCCTACCTCAGTCTCTTTACAACTTGTTGATCGAACGCTCGTATTTCTGAGAGGTGTAGTTGAAGATGTGTTGGTCAAAGTCGACAAACTAATTCTCCCAGCCGATTTCATTATCTTTGACATGGAAGAAGACAAAGATGTACTTATCATTCTTAGGAGACCATTATTGGCTACAGGTCGAACTGTTATTGATGTACTAACTATGAAAGTTTAGGACCAAGAAGTTACCTTTAATGTTTTCAAAGCCATGAAATTCCCGAGCGATGAAAATGAAGAGGAATGTTTCAGAATTAATGTTGTCGATAGTATCATTCAGGATACTGATACAATTCCCACGGATAAACTTGAAGCTTGCATCACCAACATGACTGACAGCGAGCTAGATTCTGAAATTCTGGATTGTATCAACTATCTTGACAAGCCCTTTCGCTTCAAATCAACACCACCAGTGGAAAGTCTGGAACTGCCGAAGAAAGATCGAATCAAGCCTTCGATTAAAAAACCACCGCAGCTGGAGTTAAAGCTACTGCCGAGCCATCTCAGGTATGCATTTGTTGGAAACTTTTATGAATTACCTGTGATTATTTCTTCGTCGCTAACATTGGAGCAGAAAGAAAAGTTGCTGAGAGTGTTACGAGAACACAAGAATGCCATAGGCTAGACTATAGCAGAAATTCGAGGCATTAGTCCATCATTTTGCATGCACAAAATCCTGATGAATGACGAATACAAACCCACAGTGGAGCATCAATAGAGACTCAATCCAATCATGAAGGAGGTCGTGAAGAATGAAATCATTAAATGGTTGGATACTGACATCATTTACCCCATCTCAGACAGCAGTTGGGTGAGTCTTATATAGTGTTTACAGAATAAATGAGGAATTACTATTGTTACAAATGAAAAGAATTAGCTGATTCCAACAAGGGCGGTGACTGGATGGAGAGTGTGCATGGACTACTGAAAGCTGAACAAAGCAACAAGGAATGACCATTTTTCACTGCCATTCATTGATCAGATGCTAGACAGACTGACAGTACGTGAGTACAATTGCTTTCTGGATGGATATTCGGGGTACAATCAGATTGCTATCGCCCTAGAAGTTCAGGAGAAAACCACATTTACATGTCAGTATGGTATTTTTGCTTTCCGCAGGATGCCATTTGGATTATGTAATGCTTCTGTCATATTTCAACGTTGCATTCTCAGACATGCTGGAACAAAGTATGGAGGTTTTCATGGATGATTTCTCTATGTTTGGAGACTCTTTCGACCATTGCTTGCAAAATCTGGAAAAAGTGTTATAAAGATGCGAAGATACCAACCTGGTACTCAACTGGGAGAAATGAAACTTTATGGTGCAGGAAGGCATCGTCCTTGGACACCGAATTTCACAAAATGGAATCGAGGTAGACAAAGTAAAGATTGAGACAATTGAAAAACTACATGCACCAATATTTGTCAAAATGATTCAGAGTTTTCTCGGACATGTAGGTTTTTACAGGAGATTTATCAAATACTTCTCAAAGATTGCTAAACCTTTATGCAATCTTCTGGAGAAGGATGTGTCTTTCAACTTCACCAAAGAATGCCATGAAGCTTTTGAGATCCTAAAACAGAAGCTAGCATTTGCCCCCCATCATAGTAGCACCAGATTGGACCCTTCCATTTAAGGTGATGTGTGATGCTAGTGATTTTACTGTAGGTGCAGGTTTGGGACAACGCAAAGCAAAGATTTTCCATACCATTTACTATTCCAGCAGAACTTTGAATGAAGATCAACTCAACTACATAACCACTGAAAATGAGTTGCTTGCAGTTGTGTTTACTTTTGACAAATTTCGTTCTTATCTGCTGGGTCCCAAAGTGGTGGTCTACACAGATCATTCAGCAATCAAATATTTGATCGCGAAGAAAAATGCCAAACCCAGATTGATTCGTTGGATACTTCTACTGCAAGAATTTGACGTGGAGATCCGAGACAGGAAATGGATAGAAAACCAAGTGGCAGATCATTTATCGAGGCTTGAGAATGAAGAAACAGCTGGCAAAGAACTGACAATCAAAGAATCTTTTCCTGATGAACAGCTGTTTTCCATGAAACAGCATGATGTCCCTTGGTATGCTGATTATGTCAATTACATAGTGTCAGGAAAATGGCTGTTGGAATGGACAACCCAACAACGGAAGAAATTCTTCAAGGAAGTCAAGCACTATGTCTGGGATGAGCCGTACCTATTCAAACATTGTGCTGATCAATTAATGAGACGGTGTGTTCCACATGAGGAGGTCAACGGTATTATGTAGCATTGTCATTCATCACCATGTGGTGGACACTTCAGCGGGAATAAAACTGCAGCCAAAGTCCTACAATCATGTTTTTTCTGGCCCTCTCTTTTTAAAGATACTTATATGTTTGCTATTCAATGTGACAGGTGCCAAAGAACATGAAATATTTCGAGGAGAAATGAATGACCCCTGCAGAATATTCTAGAAGTGGAAATATTTCATGTATGGGGGATTGATTTCATGGGACCCTTTGTTCTATCATTTGGAAACTTGTACATACTAGTTGCTGTAGACTACGTCTCCAAATAGGTTGAAGCAATTGCACTAACATCCAATGATTCAAAAGTGGTGATCAAGTTCCTTAAAAAGAATGTTTTCACTCGTTTCGAAACACCTCGGGCTATTATCAGTGATGGTGGTACCCATTTCTGCAACAGATACTTCGATGCACTCTTATCCAAATACGAAGTTACTCATAAGGTTGCCACAGCTTACCATCCATAGTCAAATGGACAGGTTGAAGTTTCAAACATGGAGATCAAAAGAATCTTGGAAATGACCTTTGGATCAACAAAGAGAGACTGGTCTACAAAACTGGATGACGCATTATGGGCCTACCGTACAGCTTACAAAACACCCATTGGTATGTCCCCATATCGAATGGTGTTTGGTAAAGCGTGCCATCTGCCAATTGAGCTTGAACACAAGGCGTACTGAGCACTGAAGAAGTTAAATCTTGATCCACAAGCTGCAGGAGAGAAACGACTCCACCAACTCAACGAAATAGAGGAATTTCGCCTACAGGCTTATAAGAATGCCAAATTATACAAAGAAAAGACCAAGAAATGGCATGACCGAAAAATAATGCGCAGATAATTGGAACCAATGCAGCATGTGTTGTTATACAATTCAAGGTTGAAGCTTTTCCCTGGAAAGTTGAAATCAAGGTGGTCAGGTCCATTTGTGATCACTCAGGTTTTACCATATGGAGCTGTTGAGATACTGGATCCCAACACCAACGAAACATTCAAGGTTAACAGTCAGCGTGTCAAGCACTACTGGAGAGAATCATTTGAGCGACAAAAAGAAAGTGTCACACTTTCAGATCCAGCCTAACGTTCGGGCAGTCATGTCTAGCTGACGACGTTAAACTTAGCGCTAGCTGGGAGGCAACCCATGCAATTTGTGTATATATTGTGATTTGGTGTGTTTTATTTTTGTGTGTTTATTTTGAGTAGGTAAAGTGACATTTTAGGATGGAAGAAGTTCTCGAAAATCTTCACAAGCAATTTCCTTCTCTTCCTCAAAAATCTCTGATGAAAGTCTACAAAGCTCACTTGGAACGTATGAGACTACTAATGATCAAAGGTATTCCTAATGACATTCGTTGGATTATTGAAGCACGGGTCCGATTGGTAGGTGAGTCTTATGACTCTTTTATTTCACATCTGTCTGGTTTAGGAAGAAGCACCTATGCTAAAAAGAGAAGAGCTAAAAGAATGGGTGTATGCTATAAATGTGCTTGTATGTTTTGTGATACTCGTTGTCGTTCTTTAGGAATGGTGTCTGATAACCGTGAAGATAAGATTAATTTCATTAGGGATGGCTTGAGTAAGGAGTCTTTGGATGACATATATAAGACTCTTGAGACGTAACCCAGTGGATATGTGTATCATGAAATTCACACTTGAGACGTAACCCAGTCGATATGTGTATCATGAAATTCACATGTTATATACACAATTCCAAAAAGAAAGACAACAGTTAAGTCTCGGGAATCTGACTTAAAATGACTCTGTTTGCCAATTTATAAGAAAATTGCATGGGAAGCTTGTCTCTGACGCATAGATGTCAATTAAGCCACTAATTTTCTTGTAAATATTATATCTCTTTGTCTTTTCCTAATAATTGTGATTTGTTTTGTTGTTTTCTTTTATTTTCTCCGACAGGATCCATACCTTTTTGAACTTTCACGATTCATTTTACTATTTAACTAATAATTGTCATTTTGCAGGTACTAATGCTATTATTTTTACTCACCCTTTTCACGTGTTATAAATTCAACTCATCATTGCACTTTTGAAGGCATCTAGATTTGAGAAAAGAAACATACATAAAATGGAAGCCACTTCAAGAAGACAAGTTATAAATATTAGTGTCTTTTGTGGTACTAGTGTTGGTACTAAGCCACAATACGTAGCAGCAGCACATGAATTGGGTCGAGTCTTAGCTGAAAGGAATATGCACTTAGTATATGGTGGTGGCAATATTGGACTAATGGGGATTGTTTCAAAGGCCGTACATGATGGAGGCAGTCAAGTTCTAGGAATCATCCCAAAACCTTTGGCGGAAGCGAATCTGATAGGACTATCAAACGGAGATGAACTAATTGTACCAGGTATGTCTGAACGACTGGTAGAAATGATTAACCGTGCTGATACTTTTATTACTTTGCCAGGTGGCTTGGGTACAATGAAGGAGATTTTTACAGTACTATCTTGGACGAGCTTAAACATACACCAGAAACCGATTGGACTGTTTAACGCTGTTGGATTTTATGATTTTCTTTGTGTATTTATTGATGATGCCCAGAGAAATGGGTTCGTGTCAAAACCTTTAAAAGAACTCCTCACTGCCAGAACTGCCCCAGATTTAATTGACCAAATCCTAGCTTTTGAACCACAAATTGACCCTATCCTTTCCAAGATTAATTGGTCCGATAATGATCGTGGTAAGAAACGTCGGACAAATCTGGATCTTAACCTTTAATTTCCCTTTTTAGATGTAGAATTTCAGCTAACCATATATTATCTTCTAAACTCTTCTTCTACTTTTTAAGACATTGCGGACAATGTCTTATTTAGGCTTGGGAGTGGGGAATCATTGACTAGTATCTTGTTTTTATGTTGTTTTTATTTTTAGTCCAAAATTTTCGAAAAATTAAAAAAATTAAAAAAAATTTACAAAAAAAAAATATTTTATGTTTTTTTGTGTTTTTAATTTGATTAATCAGGTGAAATTGGTGTGAGATAGCTGTGAAAGGAATTTTCATTCCTGAGACGTATCTCAGCCTATTTCGGAACAAGTTAATTTTTATTTATTTCCTTTTGAATTATTTAATTTGTGAATTCTCCTTAAAACTGACTAAAATGGATCTTCATATGTTCAGTTGACATGTATCATCAACATGCATGGTAACATACATACATGAGCTATAATTGAAAAGATTGTAATATTCAGTGCTCTAGTTGAATTGGAGGAAGCATCTAAAAAAGCGATGGAATAAAAAAAAACAAAAAAAAAACGTTTGAGATCCGAGTATTTAAGTCTGTATGGGTGTTTTAACACCTAGTGCCCTAAAGCCAACTGGTTTGGGAGTCACTGGCCCAAAGCTCGCTAAATGGATCGAAGATGTTGCAAAAATATATATATCAGAAATTCGAGTAATTAAGTCTGTAGGGGTGTCTTAACACCTAGTGCCCTAAAGCCAACTGGTTTGGGAGTCACTGGCCCATAGCTCGTTACATGGATGGATGATATTGTATATAAATAATAAAAAAAAATCAAAAATCAAGAAAAAAATCAGAAAAATCAGAAAAATTATTCCATTGCTTAAAAAAAGGATGTGAATTCTGATAAAACTTTAGGACAAAAATATTACTCTCTTCTCAACTGTACTTATGACTATTGTGGGCAAAATGAGTTGATTATATTTTGTTGGCTGTATATATGGAGAATGATAAAAACAATCGGAGAATTTACTTATTCGGTAATTTAAAAAGAAAAAACAACTAGTAATTTGGATAATAAGTTTCATCTGTTTAGTCACTAACTTCTTTATTCTCTTTTCTCTTGTCTTTTTGCTTTTGTGTGCATTAGTTTTACTATCTTTTTACTTTTGTAAAACGTTTGTGGGTATCGTTGCTGTAAGCCCTCACGAGACTACAACTCGTCCACTAGGGACACCTAGGGGTTTAAAGGCTTGTTGCATACGCTAAATGCAACCGTGATCCCTACGAAAGTGGCTTAGTTTAATTTTATTTTAAAGATATTTATATTAGTTTGCTGTTTTGCTCGAGGACTAGCAAAATGTTAGGTTTGGGGGTGTGATGAGTGGTAAATGTATCACTATTTCTCACTCATTTGACCTAATATTTTGTATAGATTCTTGAGTTTTGTGAATATTTTGATGTGTTTTGTGTTATTTTATAGATAAATAAAGTTTCAGGACTCTCTAGAGGTGATTTGGGGCCAAAACAGTGAAAAACGGACAAAAATGGCAAAACTGTCATTTGGGCGTCCCGACACGAAATCCACGTCACGACCGCTAACGTGCGCCGGAGTTTGCTAACGTGCACCGGGACATGTTTCACAATCATAGAAGTTTGTTAAAATGCATCGTGCTAACGTGCACCGCTTGCTAAAATGCGCCGCTAACGTGCGCCGATCATGCTAATGTACGCCGGACATGTGTCACCATCACATGCTGCCAACAATCCACATCGCCACGTCAGCACAATTATTGAGTTAATCATCCAAAATTTGGCTAAGAGAATCAAAGCAACCAATCAGCGCATGACACGTGGCGCGTCGCGACGCGTAAAAGTTGGCTCGTCGCGACGCGTGGAGCCCATGGACGCCTATAAATAGAGCTTGAAATTTCAGGTTCAGACGTACCTTCCTCTCTGAATTCTCTGATAATAATAAGGAGTTTTTACCTAGTTTGTTTAAATTTCAGTTCTGTAATTAATTTTATTTACTTTTTTGTAATAGTAATATACTTTCTTTACTTTTTCAATTTTTACTATTCAACAATGAGGAGGTAACTTCCCCCTTGCTAGGGTGACAGGTAAAATTTTTATCACTGCTATATAGATTAATCTCCCTTAATTATAATATAATAACTACTTAAAACTTGACTTAACAAGGATACCGCTATATTGGCAGGTTGGTAATTAATCATAAACTGGTTTTAACCTGACTAAGCATGGATACCGCCTGGTTGGTCTGTTGGTAATTAATTATTAATTTGACTTAATCAGGATACCGCCTATATGGCTGGTTGGTAATATCACACAAGTTAATTTATTATATTAAGGGAGATATCTAAAATAGTAGTAATAAAGGTTGATCCTCTAGCCCTAGCATTTTCTTTTATTGTTCTTTTACCTTTTTACTTTCCAGCATTTACTTTACAGCATTTACTTTATGTCTTTTATTTTTAAGTTTTTACTAGCCTTAGATATGTGTCATAGATAAGCCCATTATCTGAGGTTGTGATGAATTCCAATATCACGGGGTTATAAGGGGTTATTTTATTGTTTGGGTAATATAAAGGTTTATTTATTAAGTCTTAAGCTTAATGCTTATTGTTAACTAGCCATTAATAAGATCGATCTGGTAAACTTAAAATAAACTTGACAAATGAATTTTAGATTTCAGCCTTAGACTTAATAGCCCACGATCTTCCTTGAGGATAGATAACCATTTAATAGATTTCCTTACAGGATAGACATATACTTGTCGGGCGGGGGTAGCCACAATTGGAATTTAATCTTAATGAATCTAGGTAATTTGGTTAACATACACATATGGTTTAATTGGATTACACTGGGTATGTGCAGTCGACCATCGACAGAGGCTTTTGCATAATTTCGTGTTCCAGGTTAGTAAATCAATATATTACACAAACATAAAATAACCACTTCATCTTTTAAAAGATATTGAATGGATTCACAACCCTTGATAGTTTTATAAATTGAATTTTCCTCAACTTCCTTTCGCGTCATTTTTATTTACTTGTTTTAAGTTTAAAAAAACACCCAATCAATCAATAAATCTATTAGGTACTAGTAAAAATTTGACTTCATAAATTAATAGCTTAGGTATTAAGTCTTTGTGGGATCGATACTTTTTATAGTACTTGAACGATACGTGCGCTTGCGTTATACGCGTGTGACAATACCGGTCAAGTTTTTGGCGCCGTTGCCGGGGACTTATTTATCTTTCACTATTAGTTTTGAGGTTAGATACATTTACTTGTATCTAATTTCTTTTTACTTACTGTTTTTCTTGTGTTTCAGGTTCTCAGATACTACATGAGACCAACCAGAAGATTTGAACTCTGACCGATTGACCCAGATATTGAAAGAACCATCATACAGTTGAGAAGGGAAAGACGAGAAGGCCAAGAAGCAATCGTCAACATGGAACTTGAACCTTTGGAGGTTGCACCACCAATTCCCATTCGAGACAGAACCATTCTGATGGTTGACGGCTTCATTTCCTCTATTGTATTTCCTCCCTTACCAGCAAATGCGTGTGTGACATCAAAACCTGCATTCAGATGATTCAGCAGTTAGTTCAGTTTGGGGGAAATGCAACTGAAGATCCTAATGCCCACATCAGCAACTTTCTGGAAGTTTGCGGCACTTTCAATTACAACAAGCAGCTGAAGAAGCAATGAGACTGCGTGTTTTCCCATATTCCTTAAAAGACAGAGCTAAAGCTTGGTTACATTCACTACCAGCAGGTTCCATCACAACTTGAAACACTCTAGCCACCAAATTCCTTACAAAGTACTTTCCACCAGCCAGAACTGCAAAACTGAGGAATGACTTTTTCAATTTTTACTATTCAGCAATGAGGAGATAACTTTCCCCTTGCTAGGGTGAAAGGTAAAGCTTTTATTATGCTATATAGATTAATATCCTTTAATTATAATATAATAACTACTTAAAACTTGACTTAACAAGGATACTGCTATATTGGCCGGTTGGTAATTAATCATAAACTGATTTTAACCTGACTAAGCATGGATACCGCCTGGTTGGTCTGTTGGTAATTAATTATTAATTTGACTTAATCAGGATACCACCTGAATGGCTGGTTGGTAATATCACACAAGTTAATTTATTATATTATGGGAGATATCTAAAATAGTAGTAATAAAGGTGGATCCTCTAACCATAGCATTTTCTTTTACTGTTTTTTTACCTTTTTACTTTCCAGCATTTACTTTTCAACATTTACTTTATGTCTTTTATTTTTAAGTTTTTACTAGCCTTAGATATGTGTCGTAGCTTAGCCCATTATCTGAGGTTGTGATTAATTCTAATATCACGGGGTTATAAGAGGTTATTTTATAGTTTGAGTAATATAAAGGTTCACTTATTAAGTCTTAAGCTTAATGCTTCTTGTTAACTGGCCATTAATAAGATCGATCTGGTAAACTTAAAATAAACTTGACAAAGGAATTTTAGGTTTCAACCTTAGACTTAATAGCCCACAATCTTCCTTGAGGATAGATAACCCTTTAATAAATTTCCTTACAGGATAGACATATACCTGTCGGGCGGGGGTAGCCACAATTGGAATTAAATCTTAATGAATCTAGGTAATTTGGTTAACATAGACATATGGTTTTATTGGATTACACTGGGTATGTGCAGCTGACCATCAACAGAGGCTTTTGCATAATTTCGTGTTCCAGGTTAGTAAATCAATATATTACACAAACATAAGATAACCACTTCATCTTTTAAAAGATATTGGAAGGATTCACAACCCTGGATAGTTTTATAAATTTGAATTTTCCTCAACTTTCTTTCGCGTCATTTTTATTTACTTGTTTTAAGTTTAAAAAATCACCACCCAATCAATCAATAAATCTATTAGGTACTCGTAAAAATTTGACTTCATAAATTAATAGCTTAGGTATTAAGTCCTCGTGGGATCGATACTTTTTATACTACTTGAACGATACGTGCACTTGCATTATACGCATGTGACAATACCGGTCAGACGTCTATCCAAATTGGTAAAGGATTATTTGATTGAAAATCTTACCTTAGATCCTTATCCGATTTGTGAGTCATGTATCCAAGGAAATATGATAAAGGCCCATTTTCTAGGTGTTGGACACTATGCTGGAGATTTATTGGAGCTAATACACAACGATGTGTGTAGTCTATTAAATCATGCCGCTCATGATGGTTCAACATACTTCGTGACTTTCACGGATGATAAGCCTAGATATGGATATTTCTATCTGATGAAACATAAGTCGGAAATATTTGACAAGTTCAAAATATTCCGAAACGAAGTAGAAAAATAGTAAATTCATCAAGTGTCTTAGATCAGATTGAGGCGGTGAATACATGAGTGAAGAATTCGGAAATTATTTAAGGAATAATGGAATTCTTGCACAATATAGCCCACCAGGAACACCTCAACATAATGGAGTGTTTGAGCATAGAAATCGTACTTTATTAGATATGGTGTGATCCATGATGAGCTATGTAGATCTTCCTTATTACCTTTGGGGTTGCGCTTTACTTACTGCTGCCCACATACTTAATAGAGTTCCATCAAAAGCTGTTTCTACGACGCCCTATCAGATATGGTTGTGTAGAAATCCAAGTCTTAGGCATTTAAAGATTTGGGGTCGTCCTGTATATATTAGAATCGTGCAGCGAGATAAACTAGCACCTAGATGGTATACATATAGGTTCGTTGGATATCCTGAAAACTCTTTGGGATATCAATTCTATGATTAGGAGCAACGAAGTGTATTTGTTGTTCGCTTTGCCACTTTTCTTGAAAATGAATTTTTGAGAAATAGTGGGAGTTGTAGAAAGATTGAACTTGATGAGTTTGATCCCAACAGTAAAGAACCTAAGATGGAATCAGAGATCCAATTAAGTGAATGATCTACAACACACATTCTACGTAAGTCGAATAGAATATCAAGGCCTCCTGAAAGACTATTTTTAATATATGATACGAGACTTGATGTTCTCCTCTTGGTGGAAACAAATGCGACTATGTATAAAGAAACGATATTGGATATCGATTCGGGAAAATGGCAGGAAGCCATGAAATCCGAAATGGATTCAATGCATGACAATCAAGTTTGGGACTTATTTGAACTTCCTGAAGGAGTTAAACCTAATTGTTGTAAATGGGTTTACAAAAGGAAGCGAGGGCCCGATGGAAATGTGGAAACCTTTAAGGTCTGACTGGTAGCGAAAGGTTACACTCAACGTCCTGGGATTGATTATGAGGAAACTTTTTCACCAGTAGCCATGCTAAAATCCATTAGGATTATTTTAGTCATTGCTGCATATCACGACTATGAGATATGTTACATTCAACGTCCTGGGATTGACTCTGAGGAAACATTTTCACCAGTAACCATACTAAAATCCATTAGGATATTTTTAGCCATTGATGTATATCACGACTATGAGATATGGCAGATGGATGTGAAAATCGCTTTCCTAAATGGATTCCTTGAGGAGGATATCTATATGGAACAACCAAATGGTTTCGTATCCAATGAGACTTCAAACTTGGTTTGTAAGCTCCAAAAGTCCATTTATGGACTTAAACAAGTATCCCGAAGCTGGAATCATCATTTTGATGAGATAATTAGATTATCTAGATTCATCAAGAACGATGAAGAACCATGTGTTTATAAGAAAGTGGGTGTGAGCATGATAGTTTTCCTAGTATTGTATGTAGATGACATCCTTATCATATGAAATGATATAAGATTGATGCAAAATGTGAAAGCCTACCTTTGTAAAAACTTCTTCATGAAAGATATGGGTGAAGCTTCCTATAAACTAGGTATAAGGCTCTATCGGGATAGAGTTAGTAAGCAAATAAGATTATCGCAATCGACGTACATAGATAAGATGTTAGAAAGGTACAGTTTTACCAACTGCAAGACAACAAATGTACTTTTCCGATATAACATATATCTTTCGAAGAAAATGGCACCTCATACTGAGGAATAGAGAGTTAGAATTTCTAACTTGCTATATGCTTCTTGTATTGGAAGCATAATATATGATGTGCTATGTACTAGACCTGACATCAGTTTTGGCGTCAGTGTGACCAACCGATATCAATCTGATCCAGGTAATGATTATTGGATAGCCGTGAAACATATCCTGAAAAATCTTAAAAGTACTAGGGATAATTTTCTGATATTTGGAGAAGATGAGCTATAAGTTAAGGTTTATACAGACTCCGACTTCGAAAGAGATCTAGATGATAGAAAATCTACATCATGATACATATTTACCCTTAACGGTGGTGCGGTTAGTTTGTGATGTTCAAAGCAAGGCTTAACAGCTGATTCTACCACTGAAGCGGAATTCATAACGACTTCAGAAGCTTCTAAAGAAGCTGTTTGGATTAGAAATTTTATCACAAAACTTGGGGTTGTGCCTAGTATTGCGAAACCGATCCCATTATACTGTGATAATAACGAAGCCGTTGCACAGGCTAAAGAGTCGATGGCGCATTCCAAGTCTAAGCACGTAGAAAGTAAATACCGCGTAATTAGAGAGAGAATTGAATGAAAAGACATATTGGTATTGAAGGTTCAAGGACTGGACAATATAGCAGACCTGCTTACAAAGGCCTTACCTCATAAGTTATTCGATAAACATGTGGAAGAGATGAGACTGCGATACCATCCAGATTGGCACTAAGCAAATGAGAGTTTGTTGGAGTTAGTGCTTAGAGTGTCAATCTGAATTATATATTTTATTATTTATTAATAAAATAACTACATTTTCATTTCATATCTTATTAATGGTATTGTCATTATGCGTGTTAGATTGATGTATAGATATTCTAAGTATGACATCGACCTTAGAATAGTCTTGTAGTAATACTGGATACTAGGTAGTCCGACATTAGGATAAGTATTACTATTATAAACTATTATTAAAGTAAATATTCTTAGTCATTGGTTTTGGAATACGGTCAAATTCCTATAACCTAGAAGACTAACACATGTCGTATATTGGAATTGGAGTTCCAATTAACCCGATATACCATGAGTTTTGGAAACTCGTATAGACGTGTGGTGGTTGGACCGAATACTGAATGACTCACAGGTGATTCCTAATAGTTGGAAGTACACACCACCGTCAATAGGAATCTCCTCGAGTCGAGTAGCATATGTAATCTTTTGACTATAGGATAACATTGATTTTGTGTGAGATCTGATGAAAACCTGCCTGGAGCAAAAGCCAAGCAAACCCACAAGAGATTGTTATCCATGCAACTCATGTGAACCCCGCGGAAATAAAGCCCGTGAAACCTACAAAATTGTTATGGGCGCCCAGGAAAGCACAACGTGGTTTGGAGATTAGAAACTTGTGAAGAAAAAAGCCTCACGAATCCTTAATTGATTGAAACGCCACAAATGAGCAACCTCATTTGATAAGTTTTGAAGAGAATCCACTCTTCCATGATTAGCCATCCACGACCTCACCATCAATATGCCTAAAGGCAATATTAATTTTTAGGTTCAAACATTCATGCATTTTATTAATGACAGACTTGCTTAAATAATACAATGGAAACCCTAATTTAATATATAAAAAAATTGAAAATAACCCTAGGTAATAATCCTCATTACAAATAAAATCATAGGCCCATAACATTTGGCCCACTCTAGAATAAACCCCAATATTAAAACCTAGAGCCCCTAACATTCAGCCACTCTAAAATAAACATTAATATTAACCCATCTGAGAGGCCTTCACTTGTATATCTTGAACCCCATTCATTGCCAAATAATGTGAATGGATTATTGGGCTTCTTCCTTGAATGCGTGGATCCATGCTTCGAGGAATATTTTCTTGACGCTCCATGTATCATATCATTCTCTCATTCTTTAAGAAGATTTGTCCTCGAATCTTTAAGGTCAAACTTTAATCCCCAAATAATTTTCCCGCGGACCAAAGCTGAGTTGTCTTTATTTTCCTTATTTTTTTTATTGCATGAAACTTGGCAATAGAGGAGTATTATTATTTTCCATGTGATCGACTCAAACATATGCAAGTAAGTGATGAAAACTAAGCAACTAAATTGACGAAAGAAAAAACAAATAACATAAAAATGACTCAAAGAAAAAAAAATCATAAAAAAGAAGAAAAAAGAACACAAAAAAAAAAACTGACGCAATAAGAAAAGAAAAAAATGACAAAACTTAATGGTAACAAAAAAAACCACTGACACCTTTTTTTGTGGGTGGCGCATGTTTTGTTTTAATTTTTTTACACAGCCCACGTTATTTGCTTTCTTCTTCTTCTTCTTTTTTTTTTTTTAATTTTCAAATCCAACACATGCAGGATGACAAAAGAATAAGAACGAAATAAAAAATAAAATAACAGGAAAAAGACTCAAGGAAAAGAAAAAATTAATAAAAAAAGAATGAAAATATTAAAAAGACACAAGTTATAAGATATAACCTGCTCTGCAACCAAAGCTCTGAATACCAACTGATGAGAACCTGTCTGGAGTAAAGTCAAGCAAATCCACAAGAGATTGTTATCCACGCAACTCATCTGAACCCCGCGGAAACAAAGCCCGAGAAACCATAAAAGATTGTTATGAGCGCCCATGAAAGCACAACGAGGTTTGGAGATTAGAAACACGTGAAGAACAAAGCCTCACGAACCCCTAATTACTTGAAACGCCACAAAGGACAGCAACCTCCTTTGATAAGTTTTGAAGAGAATCCATTCTTCCATGGTTAGCCATCCACGGCCTCACCACCAATGTGTCCAAAGGCAATATTAATTTTTAGGTTCAAACATTCATGTATTTTATTAATGACAGGCTTGCTTAAATAATACAATGGAAACCTTAATTTTAATATATAAAAAACCAAAAAGAACCCAAAGTAATAATCCTCATTACAAACAAAATCTTGGGCCCCTAACATTTGGCCCACTCTAGAATAAACCCCAACATTAGAACCTAGAGCCCCTAACAGTCAGTCCACTCTAAAATAAACACTAACATTAACCCCTCTGAGAGACATTCACTTGTATATCTTGAACCCTCTTTATTGCCAAATAACTTGAATGGATTATTGGGCTTCTTTCTTGAATGCGTGGATCCATGCTTCGAGGATTATTTTCTTGACGCTCCATGTACCATATCAAGTGTTGGACAATTATGACCCATAGCGTCAGTATTTGTACAGATCACGGTGTTGTTGTACAAATTAACTATGTGACAAAGGAGATTGCAATCTTATCATTTGTGATTAGATCACCTAGATATATAAATGATGAGAGGTCCCTATGATTTGTTCCTGGACGGAGAATGATATGAGACAGTATCAGTCCACGAATGATAAATCATTAAACATCCCTAGTCAGAGCATTATCGAGATTGGACATCGATGAATGCGTAAAAGACTAGTATTACACTTGTGCGCGTTTGTGAGAGCACAACGGCATAGTTCTCATATATTTGGGTATAGGATACTTATGCAAGTGTAATAGGAGGTTGTGTTTCACTGATGGTATGGGAAACAGCTTCGCTCTGGATTAGACCCCTCGGAATTCCATTGGTAGTATGACTATGTGTCTATGGAAGTCAGAAATCAGGGTAGGTGTATTTGGTCTTAACCTGAGACTTGCACCGCTAATGCATACGACAATCAATATACTTTGGTTGAGGTCGTCCAGGGCTGTAACAGGTTCTGTGTACGCCGATGCTGAGTATATCGAGAATCGTAGTGTGTTGGGTGTGATGTCAAGATGGAAGTGTCACTCCAGTCATATGGAGTTGATGATCGCGCAGGGATACAGAACTCGTTCTCTATATAAGGTTGCAACCGTCGGGATAATATGACTTGGTCATGATTATCCGATTATTAAAGAGACTAGTTGCTTGTTATCCGATATATGCTTCGTACGGGGCAGAAACTGTACCAGCCCTAAGCCTCGCATGTGATCATCTGATACTGGACAGAAATACGCAATACTACGGTATACTACGCTTGATATAGATCCTTATTCCTGTAAGGATATTTCCGGAGAATTGGGTAGGCATGGTGCTTTGCTAGAAGCCAACCTTGTCTTGTAAATCGGTAAAACGTAGTACTTGGTACTCACGTGTTCGGATAGTCCGATGACCGATTTGACTGCCAACATATCCGGGGATCTCATGGGTCGCTTCCCAAAGATTCACCGATGACGTATGACTCGCACTTTTATTAATCTGGGATTAATATGTTAAGAGAGAAAATTAATCTGGGATTAATCACGGAGATATTTTATCTGGGATAAAATATCAATTTAAAGAGAGAGAATGATTAATTTGGAATTAATCGATTAATTAATATATTTGATATATTAAACGAAATTGGATTTCGACGCGGAATTAAAATTAGATTTTAATTCGGGCGAGCGAATTAATTTAAAATTAATTCGTTAGCGACGTGAATAGTGATTTCGCTAGGCGTAATCATTTAATTATGACGCGATGGAAAATTCGTTAATTTAGAATTAGCGAATCTGAGCCCGAGATTATTTGCGAGCGCATTCGCATTTCGAATTCGAGTGCGGCACGCAAGTCAAATCAAGCGTCAAATCATTAGTCGCATCAAGCGTCAAATCACTTGTCACTTTGAGTGATGTGACTTGACAACTTGATTGAGTTGACTTGATGTGATGAGTGATGTGTGTGGTTGGCAATTAAAGCCAAATGTGTTTGAAATGAATTGGATTTAATTTCAAGTGTATTAGATGCATTAAAACAACATAAAAACCGTACACACACAAATTCACTCACTCTCCCTCCTCTCTCTCCTCATCTTCTTCCTCTCTTCACTCACGTTTTTGTTGTTCATGTGAGGCAGTGGACTGTCGTTTTTTAACAAATAAAATGGAGGGAAGCAAGTGCGTTTTGTGGCAAACAAGAGTGCTAGCACACTCCGAGATCAATGCGTAGGTGATAGGGAAGTATACCCATGAGCCGGGCACCAAAATGATGAAGCTTGGAGTTTCAACTCTTGAAGATAAGGGGCGCAAATCACTGTTCACAGCAGCCCACTGCCTGCAGTCCACCAGTGAGCAGATTTCGTTTTTGTTGCCCAAATCGTCGCGCTCAACCGCTCGATGTAAGTATTCTGCAACTTTCGTCGTTGTATTCACTTGTGTTTCATGCTTGAGTTTTGATCTTGGGACCTATAGAAACTCCAACAATGGCATCAAGAGCTTAGGTTAAAAGCATGAAAAAGTTAGGGCTAAAATTTGGGCAAACTTGATTTTGAGCATGATAAATAAATTGGATGGATTTGTATGCTTAATTGTGTTGAATTGAAGATTGATTGGGTCAATTTCAAGAAAATTTGATTGGATCATTTTTTCCCCCAAATTTCCACATTGGCCGAAAGTTGAACATGATTTTAATGTCTTGGGATTTTTTATTTTTGACAATTGGAAGTGTTGGAAATCATTCGGGAATATGATTTGATGTCGATTATGGAATCAATTGGATTGAATTCGAATCGGATGTAAAATCCCCAAATTGCCAAGTAGTTATTTAGCATGAAATTGGGTAAAATGAATTTGAGCATGTAATTATGAAATTGGATGATTAAGTATGTTTGAATATGTTTTAATTGATAATTGATTGGATCAATTTGAAGAAATTATGTTTGGAACAAATTTCCCCAAAATGCTTTTGTTGGCCGAATAGTAACTTAGCCCTAAAGTCTTGGAATTTTGATTTTTTAATTCATTGGATGAGTTAGAATCAATTAGGATGTTGATTTAATGTCGATTGTGGGATTAATTGGATTGAAACCAAATCGGATATAAAATCCTCTCCTTGGCCGAGACTTAAAGAGCATGTAATGGGTTTGATTTTAATCAAAATGTGTTGGACATATGATGATGATAATGAGCATGATTAATTGTATGAATTGATGTTTTAGAAATGTTAATTTGGGTGATTAATCATGATATACACTTTAGGTAATTATATTGCGAAATGGATTTGTGTAATTTAATTAATTGGGCTAATTTTGGAAATTGAGCTTGAATTGTTGTTATTGGGCTTATTGGGCTTTGTTGTACAAAGTTTGTTTAGGCAAAATTGGTCGGATCCAATTGGGCCCAAAACCGCATCCATAAAGCCCAAATGCGACTAATGGACCTTTAAAGTTTAATTGGGCCTAATGGGCCAAGATAATTTATAGGCTTATGGGGTAACTCCCGGATGGATGTTGGTTATTCGGTTTGACCCGAGTTGACCAAAAGTCCACGCCTCAAGAAATTAATTAAAAGCCCATTAGACTTTAATTGAATTCACGTTGGACGTTAATCGGTCTTTGAGACCCGTTACGATTAAATTGGAATTTAAGTCGTAAAGGTTTATTAATAAAATAAAGTATAATATTTAATTTGGAATTAAATAGTGGATTAGTATTAAATACATATTAAATTGGATTTAATTATGTAGTTTAATTTAATTCGAAATTCGTACTTTAAGTACTTATCGCAAAAACGAGTTTGACTCGAACAAAATCAAATCGTTGTTTGAACATTGGATGATCAACTAATTATCAGATTAATTAATTGGATTAGATTGATTGATAACATGCTTGAGTGAATACATGGTTGTGATGCATGAATAATGTATATCGGATGGATATTAGATGGGTGGGGCAATTTTAGAAATTGTTGTAATAAATTAGATTTATTAATTGGACCTGCGTGTCCAGCCTTATCACCTCCTATTCGTTGTATTCTCTTCTCACCTATTCCCCTCAATGTAAATGAGGTTTCTTTAGAAGTGTAGTGTAACGGGTAGAGGTAGAAGAAATATTTGTGCTAGCGGAGAGAGAAGAGAGTGAGAGATTTGATCTAGGATCAATGTGTAAAATATCCATCCGCATATCATTATTATTTTCATATACACTTTATTATGTATTTAGAATGCATGTTTAAGGGTGTATGATGATGAGACCTTAACAAAGATAATAAATTGGTTGCCAATTTGCACGCGAAAAACCCTCGCTAAATATTAAGCGTCATTCCTTCCATTGAGTGATTCTCACTCAAGATCTAAGACGGCATTGGTTTGTTGGCCAAAGTCAAGGCCTTTGTCTGTCGAAGATGTGTTTGAATCACAAAGGCTTTGTTACATGTGAGTGTCATGTCCAAGTTGTGGTTTGTTGGCCAAAGTCAAGACCACTTCTTGTCCATCGACATTGATTACGAAGCTTTCCATGGTCAATGGGTCGCGCTTGACTGGGATCATTAGGTTTGTTGTGCCAAAGCCAAGGCCTAGTTGATTCAGAGGAAAAGGTTATGTAATACATTGGATGTATTGGCATATATAAGATATATGTTTAGGATTTGGAAGTCCACTACTGGATCTAGGAATTGGATTGGATCCAATTGATCTTAGAGATCTACCTAGTTAATTATCATACAATTTGTTGGCCAAAGTCAAGATTGTGTGATATTTAACGGGATCCTACCCCATAGGAAACACGGTTTCCCGAGTACTCGACAGAGGGTTGGAGGCTCGCCGAAAAATAGTGGGAGGCAAGAATTGAATTTGCAATATTCGTTCAATTACTCGCCATACGGCTCATTCAAATATCATTCGTATAAATTAAATGTTAGTTGAACTAATATTTAAATTGTTGTTTTAATAAACAGTTGGACTGTATTATAGTTGATTATATAATTGGATTATAGTAATCAATATATTTGAATTAATTAATTTCGATTTATAGTTGGACTATAGTAATCAATATAATTGAGGTTAATAATTTTAAATTATATTTGATTGTATAGTTGGACTATCATAATCATTATAATATATAGTCACAAATCGTTGATTAAATAGTTGGACTATTAGAATCAAGATATAATTGAAAGATTGACATTTAAAACATAATCCTAGGGAAAATGTATTTAAATGGTTTAATTTTCAAATCGGGAATAAATTTTCAGGATGGTCCTGGAAACTAATAAGTTATATTTTATTTGATAAAATAATGCCTGAAAATCGGAGTTAAGCAAATAAGTGGAACATGATATTTGGAATATTCATGCAATAATAACTTTAGTGCTTAATCCATAATACTTGTCATATAGACTCTCCTATTTCTTTATCAGAACTAAGGATTAGATTCTTAAAGTATGATATTGAAATTGAAGGATATTCAAAGATTAGATCTTGGAAGTACTTTTAAAAATTGCAATAAATAATTCTTGGAGAATTAAAGACTATTCTCAAGGAGACAAAGTCAAAATTTGCAATTAGGCAAGTAGTGCAAGGCACACCTTACTTCAATATTCTAGAAACCCGAGGCTTGGTCAAAGGCAACCAAAATATTGAAAATGACAAAGGCAAAATCATTATAGTCTTCTTGGAAGATAAATGACATATCCCAAAATGTCTGCACAATTGTGGCAAACGGAATCGCGAAGCGTGACTGTCGTTTGGACAAAGCAGACATGAAGGAATTGAAGACGAGCAATGCTCTGACTTCAAATATGTTTGTCAAAATTATGTTCATTACTAGTATTAAAATTGGATTTTTTTTTTAGATACTTAATATGGTACATAAAATAATATATTGATGTTCAGAATCTTTATGGGCAGGATTAGAGAACTGTTATAATGTAACTAGTTTGACTAGATACATTCTCTCTTATCAGTGTTTAACCCACTGCGGGTGAACCTTTATATTTTAGAACACTAAAGTGTTTTATTATATAAGGATGATATTGAGATAAACACATTAGATGTGAATAACAGAATTTATATTTTGAATATAAATAAATCTCAAATGTATATAATGACAAACAAAAGGCAAAAAGTGATTTGATCAGAAGAAACTAATTATGGCATTGTTGTCTGGGACACAATCGAACAAGACTCGTATATCCACACTTTCAAAGAGTGGGTACTAGGACTGTTTTCATTCCAATCAAATAAAGTCTACGAATCTAGTTTATTGGGCAATGTGCCTAAAACACTATTTACTTGGTAAAGGTATAAATGCCGCCGATCTATTAGCCCTAGTTCATAATGAAGCAAGTGGGCCCATGTCTAGCTAGGCTAGATGTGGATATGAATATTTCGTGACCTATACAGATGTGGCATCGCGTAATGGTTGTGTGTTTCTTTTGAAGAACACAAATCGGAAATTTTTAGAGTTTCGACACGAAATAGACAAATAGATCGACTATAGTATTATACCGTCACGGTAAGACCGTAATGGAAAATACTTAAGCAATAAGTTTCTTATATACTTGAAAGAGTATAGTATTCTTTCAAATGAGGACTCCTCCCGGAACACGTCAAGAATGACGGTGTGTCCGTACTGGATTAACCGAATCATGTTAGACATGATAAGGTTAATCAAGAGTGGCTCTGAGCTACCATTTCCTTCAACGGATACGGATTAACAGTGCAATAACTTATTTAGAATAAGGGTATTAATAATTTGTTTGACAAATATCAAATTAGATATGAACGGGAAAGAAACCGGGTTTCTCATTCCTAACCATTTGGGATGCTAGGCATATGTTGGATGATACCAAACTAAAACCCAAATTAGATAAGTTTCAATTGTAGGCTATCCTAGGGATACCATAAATATTGTATTTATATATCTCACCAGAGAACAATTAGATTGTTGCTCACCATGCAGTTTTCCTGAGAGGAATACAGACATGCAGTGGTAAGTGGGAGGATAGTAAGACTCGATGAAAATGGAGTAATACTATTCAAGGCACCTATTCCTAATGGAACATAAATAGTTTATCAAGGATGAAACTATTCCATTAATCTTTGAATACACAAGAACCGCGTAGATCGGAGAGAGTCAGAAAACAACCTGGGGTATGGGTTTCTGATCTCACCTCATAAAGATGTTAATATTTTAAGGTATACCAACTGATTACGTATGAGGTAGTGATACAAGGTATCGACTCCCTTTTATGACAAAGTGTCATGAGTCCGAAATGGATTCCATGTATATCAACAAGTTTGGATACTAGTTGATGTACCATAAGGCATTGTGCCTATTGGTACTTTATAAGTCTTCAAGGAAGACATACATGGAAGGCAACATACCAACATACTAAGCTAGGCTTTTAAAGAAAATGTAGAGTTATCAACATTGTGTTGATTACGACGAAACCTTTTACCTGTTGCCATTGTAAATCCATTTGGATAATGATTGCTAAAGCTGTGTATTTCATTTATGAAATATGACAGCTTAACAGAAAATCGCTTTCCTGAAAAAGGAAACCTTTCGGAGGATGTTTATAACATCATATCGGTTATGTCGTACCATAACAAGCAAACAAGGTTTGCAGGTTATTCGATCCATGTTTGGATTGAAGCAAGCATAGGTTCTAGGAATTATTGTTTTGATGTAATCATAATGGAGTATGATTTAATTCAAAACGAAATGATTCTTGTGTATATAAAAGGGTTAGTGGGAGTGCACTGACATGAATGTCCTGTAAGATAATGATAATATGTCATTTCTTGGAAATGATATTCCCATAAAATAATCGGTGAAAGCTTAGCTTTCCTGATAACGACTATAAGTCGTAACAAAGGTATTATACAATAGTATAATGGTACAGTGAGGTGGAAATCTTCCAAGCAAGATCTGTTGCGAATAAACAACAAATGCGGGTTATTGCTGCAGCTGAAGCAGCAATAGAAGCCTTCTAGGGTCGATAAATAAATCTAATTAGATTAGATATAATTCTGTTAGCAGCTGAGCTAGGCTACAGCGCATGCTAAAGAATCAATGGTCTCATCAACGATCCAGATAAATACTTCGACTATTCATCTGATTCGTTCGGATCATACATCGTGGCGATGTGATGATCGAATAAATCGCATCAGACGATAATCATGCAAATCCGCTGACGAAAGCCTTTCTCAGCAATTGTGCCAAACAGTACATAGTTCGAGTGTCAGACACTCGAGTGACTGGCTATAGGCCAAGTGGGAGATTGTTGGACAGTTATGACCCATATCGTCACTATTTGTACAGATCACGGTGTTGTTGTACAAATTAACTATGTGACAAAGGAGATTGCACTCTTATCATTTGTGATTAGATCACCTAGATATATAAATGATGAGAGGTCCCTATGATTTGTTCCTGGACGGAGAATGATATGAGACAGTATCAGTCCACAAAGGATAAATCATTAAACATCCCTAGTCAGAGCATTATCGAGATTGGACATCGATGAATGCGTAAAAGACTAGTATTACACTTGTGCGCGTTTGTGAGAGCACAACGGCATAGTTCTCATATATTTGGGTATAGGATACTTATGCAAGTGTAATAGGAGGTTGTGTTTCACCGATGGTACGAGAAACAGCTTCGCTCTGGATTAGACCCCTCGGAATTCCATTGGTAGTATGACTATGTGTCTATGGAAGTCCGAAATCAGGGTAGGTGTATTTGGTCTTAACCTGAGACTTGCACCGCTAATGCATACGACAATCAATATACTTTGGTTGAGGTCGTCCAGGGCTGTAACAGGTTCTGTGTACACCGATGCTGAGTATATCGAGAATTGTAGTGTGTTGGGTGTGATGTCAAGACGGAAGTGTCACTCCAGTCATATGGAGTTGATGATCGCGCAGGGATACAGAACTCGTTCTCTATATAAGGTTGCAACCGTCGGGATAATATGACTTGGTCATGATTATCCTATTATTAAAGAGACTAGTTGCTTGTTAACCGATATATGCTTCGTACGAGACAGACATTGTACCAGCCCCAGGCCTCGCATGTGATCATCTGATTCTGGACAGAAATACGCAATACTACGGTATACTACGCTTGATATAAATCCTTATTCCTGTAAGGATATTTCCGGAGAATTGGGTAGGCATGGTGCTTTGCTAGAAGCCAACCTTGTCTTGTAAATCGGTAAAACGTAGTACTTGGTACTCACGTGTTCGGATAGTCTGATGACCGATTTGACTGCCAACATCCGGGGATCTCATGGGTCGCTTCCCAAAGATTCACCGATGACGTATGACTCGCACTTTTATTAATCTGGGATTAATATGTTAAGAGAGAAAATAATCTGGGATTAATCACGGAGATATTTTATCTGGGATAAAATATCAATTTAAAGAGAGAGAATGATTAATTTGGAATTAATCGATTAATTAATATAATTGATATATTAAACGAAATTGGATTTCGACGCGGAATTAAAATTAGATTTTAATTCGGGCGAGCGAATTAATTTAAATTAATTCGTTAGCGACGTGAATAGTGATTTCGCTAGGCGTAATCATTTAATTATGACGCGATGGAAAATTCGTTAATTTAGAATTAGCGAATCCGAGCCCGAGATTATTTGCGAGCGCATTCGCATTTCGAATTCAAGTGCGGCACGCAAGTCAAATCAATCGTCAAATCATTAGTCGCATCAAGCGTCAAATCACTTGTCACTTTGAGTGATGTGACTTGACAACTTGATTGAGTTGACTTGATGTGATGAGTGATGTGTGTGGTTGGCAATTAAAGCCAAATGTGTTTGAAATGAATTGGATTTAATTTCAAGTGTATTAGATGCATTAAAACAACACAAAAACCGTACACACACAAATTCACTCACTTTCCCTCCTCTCTCTCCTCTTCTTCTTCCTCTCTTCACTCACGTTTTTGTTGTTCATGTGAGGCAGTGGACTGCCGTTTTTTAACAAATAAAATGGAGGGAAGCAAGTGTGTTTTGTGGCAAATAAGAGTGCTAGCACACTCCGAGATCAATGCGAAGGTGATAGGGAAGTATACCCATGAGCCGGGCACCAAAATGATGAAGCTTGGAGCTTCAAATCTTGAAGATAAGGGGCGCAAATCATTGTTCACATAAGCCCACTGCACTGCAGTCTACTAGTGAGCAAATTTCGTTTTTGTTACCCAAATCGTCGCTCAACCGCTCGATGTAAGTATTCTGCAACTTTCGTCGTTGTATTCACTTGTGTTTCATGCTTGAGTTTTGATCTTGGGACCTATAGAAACTCCAACATCAAGATCCTCACACTTTGATGACATGTAGTCAGAAACCTTTCATAGTCTGACCTCTAGATGTTCGTTGGGTGTGGATCGATGCACTCAGTAATCAAATGTGAAGCAAGATAGGATTCGCCAGCCCGTATATGTACCATAAGAGGTTTAGGTATTCATGTTAGTAAAGTCATGATTCTTAAAGCTTTGACAAAGTCGATCACCTAGGATGAATCGCACCAGTTATGAAGAATCATGGACATGTCAACATGAGATGTGCTCCTCGGAAACTTGACGGTGTATTCTATGTTTTCGAAGCACAACTCAGATAACCTACGGCGGAGGGATTGTTAGACACATTTGATGACCTCGACTTGTATAGTTCAGAAAGGTTGTTCTTGTTCTTCGTAAATTCTGAGGTGGCTAAATTTTGTACATATTAGATATGCTTATATGACGAACGTGTCTAAACCTAGAGAGTCCCAATATGAAGTGTACTCATTGAGCACTTGGGTAGCCGATTAATTTTCATAAAAGATAATGTTCGATATTATAATTATCAACTAAGATAATCAAGTATTATTGGATAGCATTGATTATTTACTTTGACCTAATTGGATTAATTGGATTAATTCAATAATTACACAATGGCTTAATAATAAAATCATAATTATCTCTATCATTTTAGGAAATTATGGTAATTATAAGTATATAATAATATGCGGTTTTAGCTTGATTTAATTTGATTAAATCAAAGTGGCAAACATTTAACTAATTCATTTCCTAATCTTTGGCTTGATTTAATTAGATTAAATCAAAGTGGGAGACAATGGAGATTAGTCACACATAATTATACATATTTGGATAAATTAGATTAAGCCCACCTAAAAGTTGATTACAATTTTTATTAATTAAAAATTACCTAAGTTTTGCTATAAATAGCAAACTTTAGGAATGTTTTAATTAAGCAAAGCAAAAGCTTGAGAAAGCTAAGTACAAACAAATTCTTAGAGAAATTAGCCAAAGTTAGAGAAGTGTTTAGAGAAGCTTGTGAGGTTTCTATAACATTTCATCTAGGAGAAATCAAGATTGAATCATGGGGTGAAGCTTGATAGCATCGGAATCAAGATTGGATCTTGGAGTCAAGCTTGCTAATCCTTGGAAGTTCTCCAAATATTTCAACAAAGATAAGTAGATTGGATCTTTGAATCAACCTTGCTAGGTAAGTTTGATCTTCTCTAAAAACTATATTTTATCATTAGTGAGACATATAGTGCTGAATTATGTATTAGATACATAATATTGAAATTAGGCTAATTAGTTGTGTTAGGATGCTTTGAAAGTATAAACACAATATACTTGTAATTGGGTCAAAATATTTATGTTAGACATAAACATAAAATTAGAGTTTGGAACTCTAGATTAAAGATTAGAGTTATGGCTACCATTCTAGAATCCCTTGACCGCCTTTGGGTGACCTATAATTGTTCACGAGACATTTCTTATTGGGATTCTAATTTGGTTTGTGTATTGGATTCAAAATTTACGCAAGTGCATATTTAGAATAAATTTATGTTTTTTTGTAAAAATATTTTATATTTTGAAAAACTGGATTTTTATTCCGTAACATGTGTTGATGTTGGTTTTGATGTTAAAAATTAATTTTGGGTGTTTTTGAGGTGTTTAGGTAAGATCGGAAGAAATTATGGTAATAGACCCTAATTCATTCAGCTCACTGGAAAGTGAGCTGAATGAAAATAAAGAAAAAAATTTGATATGTTGTTGCATGCACAGTGCGCGCACGCACAGTTGCGCGCGTGCACTTAGTGCGTACGCGCGTTGATTTTATTTTCGCTCGATTTTGAGCATCCGGACTCCGATTCAGCCCCGGTTTTTTCCTTTACACTCGTAATGAAATATAGTATTTCATTAAATATTTTAAAATTACACCAATACTTGATATATATGGGTTAGAGTCATTTTCGTTGTGCGGAGTATCGATCCGACCCTAGGGGTTCCACAACTGCCCCAACAACACTATCATCACTTTACACATCAATACCATAACTCTGGCTTACTACTTATGTCTATGCTCTCATAACACAAAATTAGGTTTATTTTTACCAAACCACCCAAACCCGTGGCTATAACCGTCCCAAACCTGTGGTGGTTTGGATCTAACTCATCCCATGCTTATTTCATGCTAGAAAATACTCTTCTCAGCACTATTAATATTTCTCAATTCATGGATCTCATCACATTTCAAAATCCCCAAAACCTAGAGTTTCACTATTTCTCACATATAATGGGTTTCAACTCTCTTCATTCTTATTTCGTGGTAATACTTACTTTACTAAGCACACATAACTTGCTAATAATTCAAAATCATGCAAAATAAACTTAGATCAAAGATTGGGTTCCACCCAAATGCAAAACAAGAGTTAAAGAGGAGTTTAGAAGACTTACTTGAGCTTCCTAGAGCTTGGAAATGCATGAGAACCTTCAAAATCCAATCTTGATTTGAAGATTTAACATGGGTTTTTTTTTTCTTTTAGAGTAAAGGGACATGAATGAGAGAGAAGAAAGAAAAATGAAGAAAAAAAAATCTAAAGGGGCCTATTTATAGTGGGCCGAAATCCAGAATTTTATGTCTAAAAATCACAGACGTGTTCGAACGTCCCATTAAACACCACATGCACACGAGCATTCTGCCTGCTCGCGTTCGAATGACTGACATACGCATCACGATCGTTCGAACATGTTGACGAACTGGCCATAGACACAAAATGTTGAACGAGTTCGAACGCCAATACGAACACGACACTAACGCAAAAACACTGAAATGTTCTGACCCTCTATATGATGAATGAACTCGATTTGTTCAGGTCGGTCTACACTTAGAGACCCTACATATTCATGAAACATCACATGCATAACTTATGAGACCTTGATAATCATACTAAAACTTACAGGGTGTTACAACGATATATAGAAAACAAATGACTTTTATTAATAAATAATAAATTGTATTACAAAATATTTCACCTTAAACCATGACATCCACAACAGGTTTTAAGACATCCACTCTAACACTGGCAACAAACAAATAAAGTAAAATAACTAAATAATGAAAGTGCAAAAAAAAAAATTTAAATCATTTTCCAGTGTTAATCTATTTTGTCCAAAATATGGTACCTTGGAATCGAATTTGAATTGATGGGTAGGGTGTTTGTTTAATAGGGTAGGTTATGGTTCTAAAAATTTAGGAACCGAATTTTTTAGGATAGGTTCTGGTTTCACGTATACAGGAAAAAAGAACTCTATTTTGCTCAACACTGATTTCCAATGTGAGATATTTTCTCTATCATACGATTTCTATAATTTTATTCACATTTTTAGAATTAGATGTGAGTAAAATAGGATTTTCTATTCTATTTAGGTGAAACCAGAACTTATTCTAAAAAGTAGAATTTAAATAGGTGAGAAAATATGATGATACCCTCACTTACAAATATGATTATATACATGTATAAACATATTTTGCACCCATCGTCACAATCCGAAATAAAATATATATATCTTCAAGGATTTGAATGTATAACTTTTCACTTTATTAAGTCAAACTATCCTATAAGCTATATTAATCAAATATATAATTTTAATATTTAATAGAGTAAAGTGGTCTGTTTAACTCGATTGTACATTATAATTGTCACATATTTTTGTTACATTTTTCAAATTTTGTACTTTTTTTAATAAAAAAAAAAAGAAAGAAAAATTGTGTTTATCAAGTGTAAAGCTAGACATTTGAGATTTCAAAATTAAGAGTTTTGGACAGTTTATAACCAGTAACAAAAAATTAGTAACAAACATTATAATTATTTATAACCTACAATTATTTCTCTTGCAGTATCACAGTTGGTGTATATTTTAAGGCGCGAAACTTGTCTTTATCTGGACATTGAACGTTGCGTTTGGATTCTTCGAGAGAGGGAGGGACGGCGTTCGGCATATAACTGTCTCTCTGGTATCAAATACTACAAACTTCTAGCTTTTTTTGGTAGATTTAATTTAAATTTAAGGGAAGCATTGCATGTAGTAGTTTATGAGAATTACCTGTTTGATAAAATTCCTGATAGAGTAAATGAGACTCAGCCTGAAAGCTTACAAGGCAATTCAAGAACCAGAACTTTTTTTTTTTTTGAAACTTTGAAAACCCGCCACCAAGTCACCGAATCGAATTTAAAGAGAACAGATAAAATCTTAATCGCATTATAATTTTAGAAGAAATGTGCTCTGGATTCGAACATACTAGGTCCTTTGCTACCAAGCTAATCCCTTGGGCACCAGAACTCGATACACTCATTTCATAAATCGACATTATAAAATTTATCTGTTCATGCTCTGTGTATCTATTTATGTACAAAACAGAATGGAATATAAGAAAACAAAAGGCTAACTGTTGTCTAAATGTGCCGATGAAGGAGAAGAAGATGAAGTAGAAGAACAAGAAGATATAGGTAATGAGTGATGACATGTACATTTAAGATCGTGAATAGCTTTTTTCCTTGTGATGTCGAGTTTAGAGCAAAACACACAGTAACATCCGTGGGATTCATCAGTTTCCATCTCGTTGTGGTCATCGTCATCATCATCATCATCTGTGGTTTCGTCTTCAAGATTTTCCTCTGTCTCAGGACTCCTTTCATGAGAAGTTTTGTATGTAAATCCCAGCATTGGCAGTATCACCAACAGAAGCTTGTCGATTTGAATGTCATACAATTTGTTTACTTTCTCCGAAAACAAAAGAGGGGCAACAACTGCTGCTGAGCCTACCCCAATCCCGACACCAGTGAGTACGAACTGCCAGTTGAATTCATTGCATGAAGCTTGTTCTGAAGGCTGTAAATTGCTGGAATTTTTGCAATTACTCCAAGGAAACTGACATAAGCTGGAATTTGAACAGTTATTCAAAGGAAACCCACATAATCCTTTGTTGCCTTCAAAAGAAGATGGTGAAAATGTTTGGATTTGGCCACTAAATGGGATCCTTCCCTTCAATTGGTTATGTGAAAGATTCAGGAAAGAGAGGAAATTTAGGTTAGCGACCTCAGAAGGTATCTCCCCATTCAGTTTGTTCATCGAGAGGTCTAAAGACTCAAGCCGACTCAAGTTTCCAATAACTGATGGGATGGGGCCCGTGAAAGCGTTTTGCGACAAGTTCAGACCATAGAGTGAATTAAATAGTCCTATCTCTTCTGGTATTGGCCCTTCCAAATTGTTCCTTGAAAAGTCAATGGACGTGAATATACTTAGAATCTTCACGAATTCCATCTCTAGACCTTTGCTAGTAACTGTAACTACATCCTGATAGGAACCCCCGTTGCTCAATTTTAGGAACTCAAAATGGAGGTGTTTGAATTTTGATTGTGCTTCATCTTCATCAAACATCATTGCCTTCCAGGTTTGTATGCATTTCCCGGATAGTCTTCCGCTGAAGTTGTTGGAAGCTAAGTCGACAATTTGAAGCTTTGGCCAGGAGTCATCATTCTCTCGACAACTAATATTCCCAGAAAATCTGTTGGATCGCAAAACTAGGACACGCAAACTGGAGATATTCTTTAGCCAGCATGGGAAGGTATCACTGATATTGTTGTTCCCAAGGTCTAAAACCTCTAGCATTGCACAATTGGCCAAGGATTTAGGAACCATTCCAGATAGTTGATTTCCATTGAGATCAAGAGTTTGTAACGTACAATTTCCAGGAAATGTACCAGATAGAGTGCCACTGAGTCTGTTTCCTCTCAAATTCAGAACACCTAGAGTCTCACTCATTTTGATCAAACATGTTGGCATTTTGCCACTCAAATTGTTGTTTGACATGTCAAGAACTAAAAGATTTTTTGCACTGCATATAGATTCAGGGATGACTCCTGTGATGATATTTTTTGAAAGGGAAAAAAAGATGGTAACAGACGTGAAATTACCAATGTCAGCTGGGATGGAAGTGAAACGGTTGTTGGAGTAATCTACATAGGCAGCAGATGGTGGTGGGTAAGGGATATTTCCTTGAAGCTGGTTGGAATGTAGGTCAAGGACAGTCATGAAATTTAAATTAGAAGTATAATAAGGTTGTTGCAGACTATCCAGGTGATTGTGTGAGAGATTTAGATGGATGAGACCCCCTTTACCTACTTCCCAAATCCAGTTAGGTATTTCCCCATAAATTTGATTTTCTGAAAGATCTAAATGAAGTAATTTTGACCGATTCTTTAGTTCGGGAATCGTGCTCAGGTTGCAAGAAGCCAATTTCAATGCCCTGACCTGAGGAAGGAAAAAGGAATTACTACCAGCACTCACTGTCAAACTATTGTATGAAAGGTCAAGTGTAGTAAGGTTGCCAAGCCTTTGAATTTTATCTAGCCATACTGTGCCATTAAACTTGTTGTAAGAAAGTATGAGGATATTAAGCTTTTCCAGTTCAAAGATTGACTTTGGAATATGCCCTTCTAATCTGTTGCCACTTAAATCAAGGGTATTCAATCCAGAGGTGGATGCGTTCGAAAACTCAAGAACTCGACCCTCAAATTGGTTGTTTGCAAGCTGAAGCTGCTTCAGCGATGGGAGTGCAAACAGAGATCGTGGGATACTTCCATTAAGTGAATTGTACTTCAAATCAACATAAACAAGCTGGTAAAGATATTCCCAGTGAGTGGATGAGATCGCTCCAGTCAGAATATTACGAGAGAGGTCCAGATACGTGAGCCTTTTGGACATATTAAGAGATGGGATAGGACCAGAAAAATCGTTAAATGACATGTCCAAGTAAACTAGTTGGGTTAGATTGGCCATCGAATTGGGAATTCGTCCAGTGAAATTGCAATTTGCAACCTCTAATCTTGACAAATTTTTAAGGTTCCCAATGGAATCTGGCAGTGTCCCTGAGAAGTTTGTGTTACTGAGTTTCAGGGTCTGAAGAGAGAGGTTCTGAGGAAAGTCTGGGAATGAGCCTTGAAGTAATTTGTTATCTGTCAAGTCAAGAGTTTCAAGCGTTGGTACCTGGAATATAGTTTGTGGAAATCTTCCATGCAATCTACAATTACCAAGATGCAAGGATGTCAGATTCTTGAACTCAGCAAAAATATCTGGAACTGGGGATGACAGATGATTCTGATCCAAGCGAATTACTGAGAGTGGCTGAAGCTTGGCTAGAGAAATATGGATAGGGCCGGAAAGGAAACAGCTGGACAAGCTCAAAACCTGCAGTTTAGACAGCGTAGATGATAAAGCTTGGCACCATTCATTTCCGTGGGCTGATATATTTACACCGTCAAGATACAATTCCCTGAGTTCTGTGAGGTTCTGAACAAGGACACTTAAATTCGGGTTCTCAAGCTTCAAGAGAGTTCCGGAGAGGTAAAGACTTGACAAATCAAGAGTAATCAACCTTGTCATCCGCGAAACCTGAATGGGAATTTGCCCAGCAAAGCCAGCACTGGAAAGATTCAGATGAGTCAAATTTGTGAGGCTGGCCAACCTGAAGGGAATTTGAATTCCATTGAAGCTATTAAAAGCCAAATTCAGGCTCTGCAGATACTGAAGACTGGAAAGGCCAGTAGCATTCTCAATTCCACCGGAGATTGATTCGCTGCTCAAGTCGAGACCAATAACAAGACCAGCCTCATCACAATCTACACCGCCCCAATGACAACAATCTGTTCCATTACTCCACTTCACCAGCTTTACTGATAAAGGAGAATTGAATACAAGACTGTATTTCATCTGGAGTAACAAAGATTGCTGATCGCTCTGACATTGGCCAGAAACCGAAACCATATCTATGCCAAAGAAATTTGCTAAGAAGGGTATCAAGAAAAGCCATGAAAAGAGTAGAATCTTCATTGGAAACAAAACTAGTGAATAGGATGCAGACACATGAACATGACCGTTCTTGCTTATAGATTCAACTTATGGCCACCCAAACATGGCTTAATTTTCCAAAATAGGACGGCAACCCAAATAAGCCAGATCAAGAAAGCAGAGCAAGAGAAAGCCGTCAAAGTAAACAGCGTGTTTGTTTGTATCTTATTGCTTGTTAGCTTTACGTATTTCTTTATTTAATATTATGACGACTTTCTGAAATTCTTCTCTTTTTTTTTCACAATAAAGAAAAATAAAACCAACCAACCAACCACTGCCAGTTTTGCAATGCAGTAATGGATGATTGATTATACTATAAGGAGCTTCATATAATTTGATTCACTGTACTGTTTTTACAGTGTCTGTCTTGTAATTACTACTCATAATGTGAGCGATCTTGTTAACTTGGTATCTTTTTAGTCACGGGTTTGAATCATATGTATATTAAAATTTAGAATACGAGAGCCCTTACGTACCGTTGTATTTCATACCCACATGAAGAGTGGTATTGTCAATTTTGACACAAAAATCTTGTGAATGTGGGCACCTCTGCATTAATGAAGTTAGAAAAGTTGAGTAGCGAACGCTGGAATCAAAGAATAATTTTTTCAGATTTGGTGTGAAAGCATTGAGCCTGCCATATTGGACCTGGAAGTAAGAGGATTGGCAAGTAAACTTTTTTGTAATCTATTGTGACTCATGTATTTATAGCAAATAATTACATATAATTTTTTATACAATAATTAAATATAATTTATAAAAAAAATTCAGCTCAACTCAACCCAACCAAACTTTGGAAAAATTTATGTTGCTTCTCTTTATAGTTTAAAATACTTTTGAGAATAAATAATGTTTGAATTTGACAATTTCAAGATTTAATTAGAAAATATAATTCTAAAAATAAAACTAGTGAAAACGTGTTTGACATTATATGCTAAAATAAAAGAAAAAATTTGTTGACGGCTGATTTTGGTCTCAGGGTAATATGAGAATATTACTCCCGAGACAATCATCTCTCAATAGTGAATTTGTTTGGTTATGGGGGACCAAAAGCAAACTTAACAAAAGACAAATAATATACCAATCGACAATGAAATTTAACGTGGTTTGGCGGATCTTGGTCCGACCTACGCCCACGGGCACAAAAAGGATGATACTTTTATTACTCAAACACGTTTCTCGGCTCTGCTTTTGGTTTTTTTTACAAGTCTGATGGTGATGATTTTGATCCTGATATTGGTTCTCTTCTCCTTCCCCTCTACACTCACTCTACCCTCCTATTTATAATGGTGAAAAAATCAGATTCATATTTGTACAAGAATTCCCAGTTGGAGATGGTTTCATTTTCCTATCAGGATTCCTACTTTTAAAACTACCTTCACTTCTTTTATCCTTTTAGGATACTGACTCATCAGTTCTCTTTATGAAAATAGGATAACTTATTATCTTATCTTGTATGGATAGAATGTCTTATCTTCCCGAACATGTCTTGCCCTATGCTCGGTTTTCACGAGGTCGGTCTTCATGTGGTCAGTCATAATAGTCTTTTGTACTGAGAATGCTGCTGTCGACCTGATAATTGCCCGGTCATCTTGAACTCAAGTGCTCGGTCACTAACCGTAAAGTTCCCGGCCTCTTACTGTTGACTCTTTAGTGGTCGGGTCGGCATTAATAATTTTGAGTGAGAAGTGAATTACCTTTTTTACCCATGTCGTGCTGCTTAAATAACATAGTGCCTGAAAACACCATCAACAAAATTATTTCTCTTTTGAAAATGAGAAACAGTTTTTGAATAAGACGAAGAACTTCATAATGATACACTAGGGGTTGCGTATGAAAAGTACAACACATATTCTACACTTCCTAAAACATTTTCTACCATTTTTTTTGGAAACATTTTCGCCGTCAAATCACCCGATACGAATTTAAACGGAGCAGGTAAAATATTCAACTGTCACAGGTTCTTACAAAAAAAAAAATATATCATCTGAATTCGAATTCAGAACCTGAAGGCCAATTATTGAATCCTACATCACCAAGTCATGTCCCTTGAGGACAATATTTTCTAGAATGTTAGACTTGTTATGTTGAAAAATGAGAGCTTAAATTTGAGACTCTAATAGGATTTTCATATAAAAAGTGGCGTCTATTTAGGTAAATTATGAGTGGAAAAAACTTAAAAATAAATTTATCAAATGTGTTTTAAATTGTTTTTATATGAAATAAAACAAAAAACAAAAAACGAAAAACGAAAAACGAAAAAAAAAAAGAAAAGAAAAGAAAACTCCAGCTCATGTGATGTTTCATTATTCATATATACTTTTGAAAGCAATTTTAGCAACAATAGCTTGTTGAACAAAAATTATAACAAGTCCCCAATAATAGACCGGGCCGGCGGTACCGAACAGTCCAGGTCCGAATTCCGGTCTTTTTTTTTTTTTTTTTTTTTTTTACTTTTTTGAAAATAAAAGTTAAATTACAAATAATTACATTAAATTATTTTTTTAAAAATAATTAAAAATAAAATTACATAATTATAAATAAAATTATGTAAATACAAATTACTTTAAATTACATTACATAATTACACTAAATTACAAATAAAATTTTTATCTAAAAAATTAAAAAAATATATTATTGTATAAATTCAAACCCGTTCCAACCAGTTCTGCTAGTGGAGGAACCCTAACCGAACCGGTTAGGTTCCGGAACCGGAACCGGAACCTTGGCCGGGTCTACCCAACAATATTGGATATAAAAAAAACAAACAAACAAACAAAACCACTAGAATTAGTTTAGTTAAGGGGGGAAAAACTGAAGAAATTTGATTGGATGGCTAGTAATGTGCAATTTTTAATAATTAATTGGCCAATGACACGATTAAATGATAGTGAAATGACTCACGACCCCATGTTCCCTTATTTTTTGGAGTGGGGCCCACTGAATTATTTGGGCCAAAGTCTTAAGTCTATTCTAATTTCTATCTGCCCAAATGAGTAGTTTTAATCTTGACTATTTTTACAAGCTAACTCGTGCCTACGCGTCGAATATATTAATTTATATAAAATAATAATAAGATTAACATTTTAGTTTTTTTTTTTAATTAATTGTGTCACATTTTATCTAATTTTAAAATAAATTTTTATCATTTTTGAATAATTTTGGAGTTTTCAAATCATTTAATATTAATCAAAAAAATTGATTCAAAATCAACACAAAAATATTTAACAAGAATTAAAGTTTGTATTTTCAAAATTATATGATTATTTAAATGTCATTTTTCAAAAAAAAAAAAAAATGGTGGAATAGAAGAAAAAACAAATTGAAGGCCGTAGTAATTATTTCAAACATGGGATGCCGAAACTCTTTACTGCAAAACTAATTGATTATTATCAAGGTTTCATTGTTAGTTTTAGAACTAATAGATTTAATAGAAGATATAATTAAGGATATTCACACAAAAAAGACGATATTTATTGTTACTCAAACAATCATTTGGAGAATACCAGTTGTTTGGAGAACGAATTGTAGTTATACAATTATTACAATTATTTCACTGTAATTGGAAATCCAAATATTACAACTATTACAATTATCCTCGAGCAGACCCAATCAGACCCACGGAGCAGACCCTCACGGCGGACCAGAGAGAGCAGACCCTGATGGCAGAGGCTGAGAGCGGAGGCTGAGAGCAGAGGCAGACCCTAAGAGCGGAGGCAGAGGCTGATGAGCAGAGGCTGAGAGCAGACCCTGACGGTAGACCCTGAGAGCGGAGGCTGAGAGCAGAGGCAGAGGCAGATGAGCAGAGGCAGAGGCTGATGAGCAGAGGCAGAGGCTGATGGGCAGAGGCAGAAGCTGATGGGCAGAGGCAGAAGCTGATGGGCAGAGGCAGAGATGATTCAGAACCGAACCACTGCTTCTTCACTTTCCCGAGGCTTGTTGATGACAACAATATCCTTAAAACAAATTCGTCCCCTACCGTAGGTGCAGTAGAACGTGAGACGATTGTTTCCCAGGATACAACGGAAAACGCACGAGTAAGGGCACCACCAAACTCGTATCCAACGAACCACAAAAGTGTTTGAACTCTCCCTTAACAAAACAAAGAAAAACGAGCTGTTGTGTGTGATTTTTTTTTTTTTTGTGTTGTAAACAAAATTTGAGTATTGTTTATATAAGAAACGAAAAACACAGCTCATTTAAGGGAAATTAACATGCCAATTACATCTCATAAATGGGAGGCCTTTCACTTGTTGTAACCACCAAGCTAATTAATTAGTTGTTATGGAAATTCAACTTTTGTAACCACCAAGCTAATTAAATTAGCTGTTACGGAAATTCAAAAAGGCTTGGAAAATTGAAGAGATTAGTAAAAATTCGGTTGGGCCGGGCCCGCACATTTGGTCCGCATTCGTGTACGCAGGACACACAGGTGCACACGAGCCAAGCTTGATTCGGATTTGATTTGCACCCCCCCTCCCCCGCGCACGTAGAGAGAGCCTCTATCCTTTAACTCTTACCCATCTACATTGAGCAATCATATATAAGCATAATATTCCCTCTATAACTTTCCCATATGGGACAAGCTAACTTCTCTTTATTTTCCAACACCAATGGGTGAACTTTGAGCAACCATTTCTCATTCACCCAAGCACCATTTTAAGCATATGAATATACCATTTCAAAGTACTCACGGAGGAGTATCAGAATCATTCAATAACAACCACTAACACGAAGTAGACTATGCGAAATTGAGCCTCAAAATGCTTATCATAAGCATTTTTCCAACAATCCCCCACATGAATGAAATTGGCGAAAACCGTCAAATAAAAATATTTTATAAAACATTTTATTTTGACCTAGAAGAGTTCAACGGTTCAACACCTGCATAGGATAGGTAGGCCTCAGCCTTTGAACCTTCCTTGTGAAAATATATCTCATTACTACTGACTGACAGTGGACGCGATGTCATTGAACTGTACTGCCGTTCATGTAAATGGAGAATATATATCACACAGATATTTTACCTACACATCTGAGTTCTCATTATTATGTTAATTTTGGCCATGAACATCTACCTGGTTCTGCAAGAGTTTCTAAGAATTGTTCCCCGTACAATTCCCTTTGAAGCGGCCCCACTTCTCTCTCACATAGGTGATTTCTTATTTAAGAGTATCTCGTAATACTCTGCTCGGATTCCCGACGCATAAGAATCATTAAAAGCTTTTGCTTAACATCTATCCATACGAGCATCATTGTTTCATTTCACCATAGGAATGGACTAGAGGGTAACCCCCCATAGTGATCCAATTATGTCTTTTACGAGTAGGTTGTCCCATTGAACCTAGATCTTGGGATCTCCAGTCAACAAGGTTGGGTTTTCCTTCGTAATAAACATTTATCTAATGGGCTTTAGTCTCATTCCCCTCGATGATTTCACAACTAACTCTCTATTTAACCCTTTGGTTAGCGGATCCGCAATGTTATCATTTGACTTTACATAGTCAATCGAAATAACTCCAGTAGAGAGTAATTGTCTAACGGTATTGTGTCTACGACGAATATGTCTAGACTTACCATTACACATATTGTTATGTGCCCTTCCAATTGCAGATTGACTATCGCAATGAATGCAAATTGCTGGCACTGGCTTAGGCCAACTTGGAATATCCTCTAGAAAATTTCGAAGCCATTCTGCTTCTTCAGCACACTTGTCAAATGCAATGAATTCTGATTCCATTGTAGATCTGGCTATCACAGTCTGTTTGGAGGATTTCCATGATATAGCTGCACCTGCTAGTGTAAACACATAGCCACTGGTAGACTTTGAGTCTTTCATGTCAGATATCCAATTAGCATCACTGTATCCTTCGACTACAGCTGGATATCTATGATAGTGCAACCCATAATTACGAGTAAAACGTAAGTACCTAAGTACTCTCACTATTACTTTCCAGTGATCAACCCCTGGATTACTCGTATATCTGCTGAGCTTGTTTACTGTACAGGCTATATCAGGCATTGTACACTCGATAGATACATCAACTTCCGATCACTCTAGAGTATTCTACTTGAGATATACCATCTCCCCTATTCTTCGATAGGTGTAAACTCACATCTAAAGGAGTTCTAGCCACAGCTGAATCATCATCGTTGAATTTACCAAGAATTTTGTCCACATAGTGCGACTGATCAAGAATAAGTCCATCTGGACTTCTCGAGATCTTTATTCCCAGAATGACATCTGCAAGACCCATGTCTTTCATGTCAAACTTGGATTTCAGCATATTCTTGGTAGATTTCACCATTTTAACATTACTCCCGACAATCAGTATGTCATCAACGTAGAGACATAAAATGACATAGCCAACTTCTATCTCTCTGACATAATGCATTTATCACATTCATTGATTTTGAAACCATTTGCCAACATGGTGTCATCAAATTTTTATGCCACTGTTTCGGGGCTTGTTTCAATCCATACAAGGATTTAACTAACTTACAGACTTCTTTTCTTGTCCTGGAGCTAAATCCTTCAGGTTGTTCCATGTAGATTTCTTTATATAAATCTCCATTCAGAAAGGCTGTTTTCACATCCATCTGATGTACCTCAAGATTGCGCAAAGCTGCAATCGCTAGTATCATCCTTATGGAATTTATTCTCGTTACAGGAGAATAAGTATCAAAGTAATCAAGACCTTCACGTTGTCTGTAACCTTTAATTACAAGTCTTGCTTTGTACTTGTCAATTGATCCATCTGCCTTTATTTTCTTTTTGAAAATCCACTTGGACCCTAAAGGTTTACATCCTGGAGGAAGATTCATTAACTCTCAGGTGTGATTTTGTAAGATGGATTCAATTTCACTATTGATGGCATCTTTCCACAATGCACCATCAGCTGACCTTACAGCTTCGTTATAGCTTTGAGGATCATTCTCTAGCAAAAATGTCAGAAAATCTGGACCAAATGATTTTTCCGTTCTAGCTCTTTTGCTACGTCTTAGTTCAGGTTCAACAACTTGTTGATCCTCTGAAATATTTATTTGTTCTCGGTCCTGACTATCTTCAATAGTCTCATGTGCTCGTTTTTGCACATTTGAATTCGAAGTAGTTTTACAAGGAAAAACGTATTCGAAAAAAGATGCATTACACTTACTCTCGACTCCATTCGTATTCTTGTGAATATCTGGTACATTAGACTCATGCACAAGAAATCGATAAGCATTACTGTTATGTGCATATCCTATGAAAATGCAATCAACAGTTTTTGGTCCTATCTTCACATTTTTAGGTGGAGGATGACTACATTGGCAAACACCCCCACACTCGTAGGAATTTATATGAAGGTACTCTTCCTTTCCACATTTCATAGGAGTTTTTCCTGCTTCTTTCCGTGGTACCTTATTTAAAAGGTAATTAGCTGATGAAGACAGTTTCTCCCCACATATTCTGAGGTAAGCCAGAGCTGATTAACATAGCGTTCATCATCTCTTTCAAGGTACGATTCTTACGTTCCGCAATCCCATTGGATTGAGGTGAATAAGGAGCTGTGGTTTGATGTATGATTCCATTTTGTTCACAAAGTGATTCAAAAGGGAAAAACATACTCACCACCACGATCACTTCTTAACTTCTTAATTCTTTTATTCAGTTGGTTCTCAACTTCATTCTTATAGAGAACAAATTTCTCTATAGCTTCGTCCTTGTTTTTCATTAAATACACATAGCAAAATCTTGTGCAATCATCAATAAATGTAATAAAATATTTATTACCGCATCTCTCGATTGTATTGAATTAAAATCACATACATCGGTATGAATTAGATCAAGTGGTTCAGAGTTTCTTTCAATACTATGAAAAGATGATCTTGTTAGTTTTGCCTCAACGCAAGTATCACACTTATGTTTGTTATCAATTTTAAAATTGGGAATGTGATTCATGTTAATTAATTTTCGCAATGAATTAAAATTAACATGTCCTAATCTACCATGCCAAGATTAGAGTACTCAACAATATAAGCAGAAGAACTAGCTTTATTGATATTTTTGGGTTAACAACCATTACATTAAGCTTAAAAAGCCCATCAGTTACATACCATTTTCCCACATACATCCCATTTTTAGTCAAAACTACTTTATCAGACTCGAACACCATCCGGAATCCATGCTTGTTCAGAAGCGATCCAGACACAAGATTCTTCCGTATTTCAGGTACATACAGAACATTGTTCAAAGTCAACTCTTTCCCCGAGGTCATCTTCAGAATCCTTTCCTTGACCTTCAATCTCAGATGTTGCTGAATTTCCCATGTATATCTTTTCCCCATTACCAGCAGGCTCAAATGAAGAAAACATGCTCTTAACCGAGCAAACATGTCGAGTGGCACCAGTGTCAATCCACCATTCTCTTGGGTTAGAACCCACCAGATTCACCTCAGAAACCACAGCAGAAATGTAATGTCTGAAACATCTTGAGTCATATTTTCCAGCACATTAGCCTATTGTTTCTTTTTCTTCTTCGGCAGTCTGCACTCAGAAGACTTGTGACCCATTTTGTCACAGTTGAAGCATCTTCTTTGAAATTTGGATTTCTTGGAAACTCCTCCTTTAGGGCCCATCTTTGACCCTTTGTTCTTGAGGTTCTTGTTCCTATGGCCATGTTCGACAACATTTGCTTTGGCCTCATGAGTCATTCCTCTCTTGTCAGAAACTCAGTTATCTTCCTCAATTCTCAGCTTAAGAACCAAGTCTTCAATGCTCATTTCTTTTCGCTTATGCTTTAGATAATTCTTGAAATCTTTCCAACCATGTGGTAGTTTCTCAATTATCGAGGCTACTTGGAAGGTTTCACTTAAACTCATCCCCTCAGCATGAATTTATGCTAGAATAATCTGCAGTTCTTGTACTTGGCTTATCACAGTTTTGGAATCAATCATCTTAAAATCTAGGAAACGGCCTACGAAAAATTTCTTAGTACCAGCATCCTTAGTTTTATATTTTCGATCTAAAGATTCCCAAAGCTCTTTAGCTGTTTTCATTCCAGCGTACACACTGTACAAGGAATCACTTAGCCCATTCAGCACATAATTCCGACATAGGAATTCAGAATGTTTCCAAGCATCAATGGCACTGATGACTTGGATATCAATCTCACCATCTTTGGGTACATGAGCATCTTCTTTAGAAACCTCGCAAGGTTCAACGTGGTCAAGTAGAAAAATATTTTCTGTTGCCACCTTTTGAAATTCTGGCCACTGAATTTTTCAGGTTTTTCTGCAGCAGGATTGACATGGCTCACATGTCCAACATGTTGTCTAGCCATAGAGGCAGGAACCCTTGGCCAGCCACAGCGGCTGCCATATTAAGCCCAGAGGCTGATGCAAGTTGGCCAGCCGAAGGGATGCCACTGCACTTTGGTCAGCCACGGGGGCTGCCACAACATTCTGGCCAGCCGAAGAGGCTGCCATATTCGGATCTACTGTGTTTGGACTGATTTCCATATCCACAGAGTCGAATTTTATTTTAAGACTGTAGTTATACAATTATTACAATTATTTCACGGTAATTAGGAAATCCAAATATTACAAATTACAATTATCCTCGAGCAGCCCACCCAATCAGACCCACGGAGCAGACCCTCACGGCGGACCCTGAGAGTAGACCCTGATGGCGGAGGCTGAGAGCGGAGGCTAAGAGCAGATGCAGACCCTGAGAGCGGAGGCAGAGGCTGATGAGCAGAGGCTGAGAGCAGACCCTGACGGCAGACCCTGAGAGCGGAGGCTGAGAGCAGAGGCAGAGGCTGATGAGCGGAGGCAGAGAGCAGATGGGCAGATGCAGAAGCTGATGGGCAGAGGCAAAGGCTGATGGGCAGAGGCAGAGATGATTCAGAACCGAACCACTACTTCTTCACTTTCCCGAGGCTTGTTGATGACAACAATATCCTTAAAATAAATTTGTCCCCTACCGTAGGTGCAGTAGAACATGAGACGATTGTTTCCCAGGATACAACGGAAAATGCACGAGTAAGGGCACCACCAAACTCGTATCCAACGACAAAAAGTGTTTGAACTCTCCCTTAACAAAACAAAGAAAACGAGCTATTGTGTGTGATGTTTTTTTTTTCCGTGTGTTGTAAACAAAATCTCTGAGTATTGTTTATATAGGAAACGAAAACACAGCTCATTTAAGGGAAATTAACATGCCAATTATATCTCATAAATGAGAGGCCTTTCACTTGTTGTAACCACCAAGCTAATTAATTAGCTGTTATGGAAATTCAAAAAGGCTTGGAAAATTGAAGAGATTAGTAAAAATTCGGTTGGTCCGGGCCCGCACAATTTGGTCCGGTTTTCGTGTACGCAGGACACGAGGGTGCACACGAGCCAAACTTTATTCGGATTTGATTTGCACCCCCCCCCCCCCCGCGCACGTAGAGAGAGCCTATATCCTTATAACTCTTACCCATCTACATATGAGAAATCATATATAAGCATAATATTCCCTCTATAACTTTCCCATATGGGACAAGCTAACTTCTCTTTATTTTCCAACACCAATGGGTGAACTTTGAGCAACAATTTCTCATTCACCCAAGCACCATTTTAAGCATATGAATATACCATTTCGAAGTACTCACGGAGGAGTATCCGAATCATTCAATAACAACCACTAACACGAAGTGGACCATGCTTAAAATTGAGCCTCAAAATGCTTACTCATAAGCATTTTTCCAACACGAATATACTAATCAGTAAGATTATTGAAACAATAATTAATGTAAAAATAATTAATTGAAAAATAATAATCATGTTTTAAATCATCCAAACTTAGAAACCCTGTATTTTACGATTGAGTTCTTGATTTCGTGTGAAAATAAATCTTAGCAATTAGCACTTAATGTTTTACGAAATTATGAGTGGGATAATAATATAATATAGGCAAAAATGCAAAACTCACCATCTAACTTTCACGTTTTTTCATTTCAGTCCTCTAACTTTCAGTTTTGTCAATTCAGTCCTCTAACTTTCAATTTTTGTCAATTCAGTCCTCCGTTACAAATCTGTTTCTGCTGCCGTTACTGCTGCCAAAACGACGCCGTTTAACGGAGGATTGAATTGACAAAAATTGAAAGTTAAAGGACTGAATTGACAAAACTGAAAGTTAGAGGACTAAAATGAAAAAACGTGAAAGTTAGAGGACTGAATTGACCAAACTAATTTAATATTGTACTACTACTAATAATAATATAAATTGAAAATAAATTCCAACATTAGACAAGTAATTAGTGAGCTAAATAACAACCCATTCATTTTTTTTTTTTAAAAATTCGTATTCATTCAAGAAATAATGATCTGATGAAGGTCGATCCTGAACAAGCATTATCTTCAACATTTTCGTGAGACATTAGAGATTACTGTTCAATTACATTAAAATTATATTTATAAATTACATTGTCAAATCAAATATTAAAATTAAAAAATACATCACTTATCTTTGAAATGTAATCTCTAAAATTACATTTTGAAATGTAATTGTTGGAATATAATTTTTTTATTGTTATCATTAAAATTATATTTATTAATTTTCTTAACAGTTGTAGCCTATTTTCTTTTTCTTTTACTATTTAAAAAAATAAGAAAAAGAAAAATAATTTAATATGGCCTAAATTAAGGTATAAAAAATGCAAAACTAACCCTCTAGTTTTCGTTTTTTCATTTCAGTCCTCTAACTTTCACGTTTTTTTCATTTCAGTCCTCTAACTTTCAGTTTTGTCAATTCAGTCCTCTAACTTTCAATTTTTGTCAATTCAGTCCTCCGTTAAACGGCGTCATTTTGGCAGCAGTAACAGATTTGTAACGGAGGACTGAATTGACAAAAATTGAAAGTTAGAGGATTGAATTGACAAAACTGAAAGTTAGAGGACTGAAATGAAATAACGTGAAAGTTAGAGGGTGAGTTTTGCATTTTTGCCTATAATATAATATAACTAAAAGTAGATTATTGAGTCGATCGAAGTAATGAGAAGTTCGAGAAAAGTATTCAAAAGGCCCACAAGAAAACAATTAAAACCAATATGCCCAGCCCAATTTACTTAAGACAGCACTCAGAAGCTGGACCTTTTTGGGCAATTTATGGTGCCTTATCAGTAAATTGAATTTATATCCAATTCTAAATGAATTAAAATATAATGAATTTATATTTCTTAATACATATGGATTTATTAAAAACCACAAAAATCAGGTAACTGTTATAAAATAAGAGATAAAATGAAGAAAATAATACCTTGTAAAGCTGCAAGCTTTTATTCTTATTGATTTTAGAATGAAACAACTATACAAGATTTACTCTCTATTTATAGAGATAGGTTTAGGTTAATATTATTATCCTTAATCAATGTGGGATAAGTTAAAACATAAAAGACAAGTGTTGGGGACCATCTAATTTACAACACTCCCCCTTGGGACCCATCACTTTAATTTTACAATAATTGATCTAACACTGCCTCATTAAAACCTTGCCAGTAAAACCCAATGGGAAAAAAAAAACTGGTCGAACGAAAAAGAGTACAATGCGCTTTTATCCAACAATATTTCTTGATGTCAATGATTATGCTCCCACTGATGAAATATTATCAAGATAATTTGCTCAGTCGGCGCATGCCAATGTTATATACAAGCTTCTCAAATGTTGATGTCGATAAAGCTTTAGTAAATAAGTCTGCAAAATTATCGGTTGATCTTATTTGCTTGACATCAATTTGCTTGCTCTGCTGGAGCTCATGAGTATAAAAGAATTTAGGTGAGATGTGATTGATTCTGTCTCCCTTGATGTACCCTCCTCTGATTTGTGCAATACATGCATCATTATCTTCATATATAACTGTTGGAATATCTATGGCAGAATTTAAGTTGCATGTGCTCTGAATGTGATGTATAAGTGACCTTAACCATATACACTCCCTGCTTGCTTCATGTAATGCAAGTATCTCTGAGTGATTGGATGAGGTAGCAACAAAAGATTGTTTTGTAGATCGCCATGAAATTGCTGTATTATTATAGGTAAAAACATACCCCGTTTGTGAACGTGCCTTATGAGGGTCAGAGATATATCCTGCATCAGCGTAACCAACAATGCCTGGATTTTGTGTTGGCTCATTTGAATAAAACAATCCCAAGTCTTTAGTACCGTGAAGATAACGAAAGATATGTTTGACACCATTCCAATGTCTTCGAGTTGGCGCAGAACTAAATATTGCCAATAAATTAACAGAAAATGCAATATCCGGTCTGGTGCATTGAGCTAAATACAGCAAGGCACCAATTGCACTAAGATATGGTACTTATGGACCAAGTATCTCTTCATTATCTTCTTTAGGACGAAATTGGTCCTTTTTAGGATCGAGAGATCGGACTACCATATGAGTACTTAATGAATGAGCATTATCCATGTTGAAACGTTTGAGAATTTTTTCAATATATGCAGACTGATGGATAAATACTCTGTTAGTTTTATGCTCGATCTGCAAGCCGAGACAATATTTTGTTTTTCCCAAGTCTTTCATCTCAAATTCTCTTTTCAAGTATTCAGCAGTTTTTAGAAGCTCTTCAGGAGTTCCAATTAAGTTCATATCATCGACATATACTGCTATAATGGCAAATCCAATTTCGGACTTTCTAATAAATACGCATGGGCAGATAGGATCATTTATATATCCTTCTTTCATCAAATATTCACTCAAACGATTATACCACATGCGTCCAGATTGTTTCAATCCGTATAAAGATCGTTGTAACTTGATTGAACATAGTTTATGATCAATTGATTTATATGCTTCAGGCATTTTCAATCCTTCAGGAACTTTCATGTAAATATCAGTGTCAAGTGACCCATACAAATATGCTGTCACTACGTCCATAAGACGCATGTCCAATCTTTCAGAGACTGCCAAGCTAATTAAAAATCGAAACGTAATGGTATCCATCACTGGAGAATATGTATCATCATAGTCAATACCTGGTCTCTGCGAGAAACCTTGTGCAACTAGTCGCGCTTTATATCTAATGATTTCATTATGTTCATTACGTTTTCGTATAAACACCCATTTGTAACCAACGGGTTTGACATCTTCAGGTGTCTGGACTACATGTCCAAATACTTCACGTTTGGCTAAAGAAGTCAATTCTGCTTGAATTGCTTCTTTCCATTTAGGCCAATCGTGTCTTTGTCTACATTCATTGATATTTTGAGGTTCAAAATCATTTGCAATTTCAGCAGCTACTGTATATGAAAACACATTGTCGATGGTTATTTCATTTCGATCCCACAGTTCTATTGTATAAGTATAATTTGTAGATTTTTCCTCATTTTTTGAATTTTGAGCCTCTTCAGGGGTTGATATATCTTCAGGGACTATCAGTTCTTCTGGAACTGGTGATTGAGAAGATGTGGGTATAGTCATTGCTCGAGCATTATTTTCAACAGAATCTAAATCTCTCATTTTCCTCTTCCGGGGAATAGTATCTTAGAACCAAGTGGTCTACCACGTTTCTGACGTGTAATAGATGATTTATTAGCTGCATTTACACTAGATTGTTCAATAGGAATAACCACCCGAGCTGGTGTATTAGCAGCTGGTATATGAGACTTGGTTACTTTTGCAGCATCTGTAAATGCATCTGGTAATTGATTTGCAATTTGTTGCAAATGGATTATCCTTTGCACTTCATTTTCACATTGGCTGGTGCGAGGATCTAAGTGAGACATGGTAGGAACTTTCCAAGAAAGTTCATGCCTTGCTTCTGGAGGCCTTTTCTTTTCTCCTAATGGTGGAAAAATTGTCTCATTAAAATGACAATCCGCGAAACGTGCGGTAAATAGATCACATGTTAAAGGTTCCAAATATCTGATAATGGAAGGTGAATTAAAACCAATATATATCCCCAAACGACGTTGAGGTCCCATCTTTGTACGTTGTGGGGGTGAAATCGGAACATATACAGCACAACCAAAAGTGCGTAGATGAGAAATATCTGGTTGGTGACCAAGAACAAGTTGGATTGGAGAATATTGATGATAAGCTGTGGGTCTAAGGCGAATTAATGCAGCTGCATGTAGTATAGCATGACCCCATGTAGAAATTAGTAATTGAGATTGTAACAATAAAGTGCGTGCAATTACCTGAATTCAATGACAATCGATGATTCAACTTTTTTTTTTCAGTAATGATCATAAGGAAAAAAAAAGAATTGCTTGCTAAACTTCAGGTTCGGCCTTTTGTTTTTATTGATGCAACAGTTGTTTGCGAAACTTCAGGTTCGCTTGTAAAAAGAAAGAAAAATAAGAACTACTCGTGCTGATAACGTGTTATAAAATAAGAGATAAAATGAAGAAAATAATACATTGTAAAGCTGCAAGCTTTTATTCTTATTGATTTTAGAATGAAACAACTATACAAGATTTACTCTATATTTATAGAGATAGGTTTAGGTTAATATTATTATCCCTAATCAATGTGTGATAAGTTAAAACATAAAAGACAAGTGTTGGGGACCATCTAATTTACAACAGTAACATTATTTTTCGATAATAATTTCTGTAACTTAATAAAAAAATAATAAAAATAGCAAAAAGAAATTAATAAATGAATCATAAACAAATAAATGGAATCAATGAATTTAAATTTCTATTTAATTCGTTTAATAAACAAATCGAATCGAATTGATTCATTTACTAAAAATCAAATTTTTCAAACTCATATTCTCTTTAATATGAATCAAATTTAACGAATAAACGAATCTTAAATTGGCAGTTAATTTTTTTGTGCTTTCTTCCCCTCTCTTTTTTATTTTTTAATTTTTTTTTTTATCGTGAATGATGTGCGTCACACATGTTTGATGAAATGCTTTTCTGAATTTCATCTTTGTAAATTTTATAAGTGGTTGCGAGTTTCATTCTATAGAATTGGATGTTGTTTTCTTCTTTGCATTTTCGAAACTCACATTGTTTTAGTTTATGTTTCTAGCTCTCCTTTTGCTTTGTAGTTTGATGAATATACATGTATTTCTCGTCTCTTTATCTTAATGTTTTGTGTGTATCTCGAGTTGTATGAGTGATTTGATGTGTTTTGGGTGCGTTTTATAAATCAAAATAATATAAATACTCAAACGGTAAAATACGGAGCAAATCGAGACATATTTCAAGGTCAAAACATTTTATATTGGTATCAAATTGACCATTTGTGTAATTACATGAATGGTAAGTAATAGAAATATTATCCATAAGGGTGCGACTCTGTAGCATAAGGCCTAAGATTTAGTTGCTTAAATCTTATGTTCGAATTCAGATGGTGTTAAAGTCAAAGAGATTTGACATCCATTGAAAGAATGAAAGAAAAAATATATTAATTATTTTGGGTGGGTCCCACAAACAAAAAGAAAATAATAAAAGAATTAAAATTCAATATTTGCACAATGAATCTCATGTTTATGAATAGTGGCTTCATTTCATTATTTTTTTCATTCCATTCTCAACCAAATCCTCTATATTCTAAGAGAGAAAAATATTATTTATTCTTAAGAGTTTGTGAGAGAGTTGTAATTCTCATATTTTAATAAAGTGTGAGATCGTCCACTCCTTTTGTTTAGAAATAGCTTGTAAAATTTTTTACACTATAGTGAAATCATTCTAATTTTGCCCGTTGATATTTCCCTCATATTGAGGGTTTTACCACGTTAAATCTGAGTCTCATTATTTTATTTTATTATTAATATTATGGTACATTACACCTTCTAATTATTATTGTATTGTTATATAGTAGGCAACGCCTCTTGAACTAACAATTATTCTAAATTTCATTTTACTTGCGTGTTAGTTTTAGCTCACGATCCCCTAACAAACGGTGCACTTCTTGCGAGAATCTGAGGTAGCCAGATGTTTTATCTGCTCCGCTTAAACTCGTGTCGGTGGTTTGATGGCGGGGTTTCAAAATAATATTAGAAATACTTCCTTTCCTTTTAATGGTTTAGCATTCGGAGAGAAATGATAAAAACTTCTACTAGACTTGATCGTTTTACAGAATGGACGACGACGAGCCTATGATTATCAAAAAATTTCTGAATGGTTTGGCATATCCTATTTCATTTGTAGGACACTATTAATAAAGGCAAATCTGGAACAAAGGTTCAATGTCTGACGAGTGCATCCAGTGTATTTAAGGAACTAAAAATTGTACTTTTTTTTGGAATACCAGGAAACCTCACTTCATCAATTGATGCGTGGGTAAACCGGTGTTATCCTAGGCTCTTACAAGGATGTTATCCAGGATTTGAATCTGTTTCAAGGTCTCAAGCTCAAACCGTTGGGCTGCGCCCCTTGGGGACCGAAAAATTGTACTTATATAAAGGAAAATGATATTTGTATAAAGAGGAGATGACTGGTGCATTCACACGCGTATAACGCAAGCGCATGTATCGTTCAAGTAGTATAAAAATATCGATCCCAAGAGGACTTAATTCCTACTGTTGTTATTAATTATTGATACTATTTATTTACAAGTATCTAATTGAGGGGGAAGAGATGATTGTTTGATTTGTTGAATGTGGTTTTGCAAAATAAAATAAAAACAGACTTAAAGGAAAATACTAAGGAAAATAAAAGAAAAGACTCAAGGATCTAGGGTCGTGACTCCACACAATATTGTTATAAAGATGAATTGATTCTCTTATCTATGTACAATAAATCAATTTGCTAACCTGGAACACGAAAATATGCAAAAGCCTCTGTCGATGGTCAGACGCAAATACCCAGTAAACCCATGAACCATATGTCTATGTCAACCAATTACCTGGATTCATTAAGATTAAGTTCTAATTATGGCTACCCTCGCCCGACAGGTATATGTCTATCATGTAAGGAAATCTATTAAAGGGTTATCTATCATCAAGGAAGATCGTGGGCTATTGATCTAAGGCTGAACCTAAAATCCTATGTCTAGTTCATTTTAAGTTTACCATATCAATCTTATTGGTGATCAGACAACAAGAAGCATTAAGCTTAAGACTCAATAAACAAACTAAAGAATTACCCATAAAAAGAAAATCAATTATTAAGTGTGTGGATATTGTGTTTCATCACTTCCCTAGAATAAAATAAAATGATGGGGGTTAGAGGATCCACATTTAATATTTCTTATCTATGAATCTCACTTATTATAATATATAAATTATTTTATATTCTGTTTTCTCAGGAATTAATAATGTTAAACATTTAAAACCAGCCATATAGGCGGTAATCATTATTTAGCCAATTACACCAGCCATATAGGCGGTAATTATCTGTCACATAAAGACCAGCCATATAGCGGTGGTAAAGTAATTATATTTAAACCGACCATATATGCGGTAATAAAGCCTGACATTAATTAATTCGGTTAATTATAATTTATAGATTATAAAAGTGAGATTTACCTAAATAATTATATTAAAGGTTTCACATTTTACCCCAGCGGTAAATTAACTACAAAACATATAGTAAATAAATAAAAAAAGCTGTAATAAAAACTAAAAATAAAAATACATATTTTATTATTACAAAACTAGATGCTTCCTATGAAATCAGGGAAAAAATTCAAGGAAAGCACACAAATGAAGTGGTGAAGGCCTCAATTTATAGGCAAATTCGGCATCTGGCGTCGCGACGCCAACTTCTTCTTACGTCGCGACGCGCTAGCTCTGTTGACTTGGTCCACGCGGGTTGACCACGCGTGTTCTGTCGGCAGAATCTGGTGATGACACGTGTCACGCGAGAAAGGTGGTGCAATGAGAAGACGACACGTGGCACACGGTGATTGGCTGAGCTTTCGGTCCAATGAACATCTGACACGTGGTACGCGTTTAAGATTGGTCCAATGAGAGATTAACACGTGGCAGCATGTGATTCGCTGGTGATTTGGTCCAATGACAACGCGACACGTGGCACACGCTTGCTTTGGTCCAATGAGATTTCGACATGTGGCAGATGGCGTATTTTAGCAGATCTTCTGTGATGATGACACGTGGCACGACGCATGTTAGCAAGGTCGGCGCACGTTAGCAAGTCCAATTTTTGAGATTCTGACATGTGTGTCTCTCGGAGTACGTTAGCATGCCGGCGCACTTTAGGCGTCGCGACGCGGGAAAATTACCGATTTGCCCTTTTGTCATTTTTTTTCTCTATTTTGGCCCCAAATTACTTCCAATGCTTTCCTAAGTTTATTTATCTGCAAAATAACACAAAACACATCAAAATGTTCACAAAACCCGAGAAACTATACAAAATATTATGCTAGATGAGTGAGAAATAGTGATATAAATACCACTCATCACACCCTCAAACCTAACATTTTGCTAGTCCTCGAGCAAAACATAAAATAAAATAACATAATAAAATTAATTAAGCCACTTTCGTAGGGATCACGGTTGCATTTAGCGTATGCAACAAGCCTTTAAACCCCTAGTGTCCCTAGTGGACGAGTTGTAGTCTCGTGAGGGTTTACAGTAATGATACCCACAAATATTTTACAAAAGTAAAAAGGTAGTAAAACTAATGCACACAAAAGCAAAAAGACAAGCGAAAAGAGAATAAAGAAGTTAGTGACTAATCAGGTGAAACTTCTACTCCAAGTTATTAGTTGTTTTGTTTCTTTCTAAATTACTGAATAAGTAAATTCTCCGATTATATTTACCATTCTCCATATACACAGCCAACAAAATATTAAACAACTCATTTTTGCTCACAACAGTCACAAGTGCAGTTGATAAGAGAGTAATATTTTTGTCCTAAAGTTTTATCAGAATTCACACCTTTTTGTAGCAATGGAATAATTTTTCTGACTTTTCTGATTTTTTCTTTGATTTTTCTCTATTTTTTATTTATATACAATATCTTCCATCTATGTAACGAGTGTTGGGTCGGTGGCTCCCAAACCAGTTGGCTTTAGGGCACCAGGTGTTAAGATACCTCTACGGACTTAATTACTCAGAATTCAGATATATATATATATATATATATTTGCAGCATCTTTGATCCATGTAGCGAGCTTTGGGCCAGTGACTCCCAAACCAGTTGGCTTTAGGGCACTAGGTGTTAAAACACCCTTACAGACTTAATAACTCGGATCTCAGATTTTTTTTTTTTACTCCATTACTTTTTGAGATGCTTCCTCCAATTAAAGTAGAACACTGAATATTACAAACTTTTCAATTTTAGCTAATGTCCGTATGTTTCTATGCATGTTGATAATACCTGCCAACTGAGCATAAGAAGATTCATTTTAGTCAGTGTTACGGAGAATTCACAAATTAAATAATTCAAAAGGAAATAAACAAAAATTAACTTATTTCGAAAATAGGCTTGAGATACGTCTCAGGAGTGGAAACTCCTTACTCAGCTATCTCTCACAAATTTCACCATTTTAGTCAAAATACAAAAACACAAAATATTTTTTTTGTAATTTTTGAAAAATTTTCAATTTTTTTGTATTTTTCGAAAAATTATGGACTAAAAATAAAAACAACACACAAACTAAAAACAATGTACTAATCAACTAATTCCCTCCCCCAAACCTAAATGAGACATTGTCCCCAATGTCTTAAACAGTAGAAGAAGAGTTTAGAATGTTGTACCTGGTTAGCTGAAATTCTACAAGAAATTAAAGGTTAAGATCCAGATTAACACGACGTCTCTTACCACGATCGTCCTCGGACCAATTTATATTTGAAAGGACAGGGTCAATTTGTGGTTCATAGGCTAAAAGTTGGTCTATTAGATCCGGAGCAGTTCTGGCAGTATACATGAGTTCTTTCATAGGTTTTGACACGAAGCCATTTCTCTGGGCATCACCATGAAACACACAAAGAAAATCATAAAATCCATCAACGTTGTACAACCCAATTGGTTTCTGGTGTATGTTCAGGTTCGCCCAAGATAACACAATAAAAATTTCCTCCAATGTGCCCAAGCTACCTGGCAAAGCGATAAAAGCATCAGCACGGTTAATCATTTCCACTAGTCGCTCGGACATACCTGGCACGATCAGTTCATCTCTGTTTGATGATCCAATAAGATTTGCCTCTGCCAAGGGTTTTGGGATGATTTCTAAAACGTGACTGCCTCCTTCCTGTACAGCCTTTGAAACGATCCTCATTAGTCCAAGATTGTCTCCGCCATATATTAAGTGCATATTCCTTGCAGCTAAGACTCGACCCAATTCATGTGCTGCTTCTACGTATTATGGCATAACACCAACACTACTACCGCAAAAACACACAGATGTTTTCAACTCATCTTCTTGAAGTGGCTTCCATTTTTTATGTATTTCTTTCTCCAATCAGGATGCCTTCCAAAGTGTAATGAGGAGTTGAATTTATAGTACCTGAAACGAGTGAGTAATAATAGCACTAGTATCTTCTAGAGGATGTTTGTTATCTAAACAAAACAAAAGAAATCGTGAAAGGTCAAAAAGTATGGATCCTGTCTACGAAAATAAAGATAATTACAACAGAAAGCAAAGCAATCAAAGCAATAATTAAGGCAATACGCCACTCACTTAGTATATAAATCCATTAGAATGCGTCTCAAGATTTCATTCTTTACTCAGCCATCGCTAATAAATTGATTCTCATCTTTGTGATTGCCAAACACCATTTCTTCTGTCTTAAAATGCTCTGTTTGTGCTTTTCCCTACAAAAATAACACACAAATTAAAAACTCTACAACATGTATACACAAAATATGAAAAGAGAAATTACAACAAATTGCATGGGTTGCCTCCCTACTAGCGCTAAATTTTACGTTTTCAGCCAGACGTGACTGAAATCCATCTGTCAAGGAGGTTTCAGCGTCGTTTTGGACGTCCGATTAAAGACAATCCCGTGAGCGTTGCTTTTGAAGGGTCTCTTCCAACGGTAAGGTAGCAGAATTTTTTTTGTCACATTTAGTGCTTGTGCCACCTTTTTGCTCATTGTTACTCCAGTGGTTCCTGCAAATAAAGAAAGAAAATCATGAGGTCTCGTATGATGCTTGACTTGGAATGGAAGTTCCATTCTGTCAAGCTTTTGGGCGATATCTTTGATTTGTACTCCCCGATACAGCGATGTTTCTCTTAAATGCTTTGGATCTTCAATAAGGTTAGACATTTGCTCCTCTATTTGCTCTGCTTCTTGTTCCACCTTTTCTTCACAGATGTATTTGAAAATTTATGCATTCAGCTCTTCATCTGTCATCTGTGAAAAACATGTTTCAAAATTGTCAACCTGAGGATGAAAAGATGTGTCAGATTTTAGGTCTACATCCTCTGATTTGGGTGAAATGATTGGCTCAGGTAGATCTTCTTCAAACATTTGTGCAATGGAATCTCCAAGATCTTCATTTTTAGGATACATAATTCCATCCTCAAGTGTTGATGCAGTTGGTACAAACAGCTCAGTTTCATCATCGTCAGAGTCAGAATAATAAAAATCAAATCGAGACTTTGCCGGTTCGGGCTCCTGAACTGATACCTCTAGTTGTTGATACTGCTCAGCCTCCTCCTCTGTTAAGGTGTCATTGTGGATCTCTGGGTACTCGAAGGCTTTGTCAGTTTCATCTGATAATTCTTCTTGAGGTAATTGTCTTGTTTGATCTGTCAGTCTCTGAATGAATTCTGATTGTCTCTGAATACTTTCAAATTGATTATGGCATGTTTCAAGCATTGTATCCAACTTTTCGTCTTGTTTCTTGACCCAATCTTTGAGCATGTCAATCATCTGATCTTCCTCTGATGGTTCTGATTGTTGATGAAGATCGAAGGTAGATGGTGGATGAGATGGAAAATATGATGGTTCTTCGTACCTTGAATGATTCTGATAATTCTGCTACTCTGAAAAGTATATGCATTGATCGCTCGAGTGGTTACCATCATAAATCACACATCTCCCCATTTCGTTCTGATGAGCAAATGTAGTATTGCTTGATTCTGGCATCCAGTGATAGTCATGGGCTGGACAACAGGCCTCAGAGAAAACCAGATTGTTGCTCCCGGATGTGGGGTGTATCTTCTGTAAGGTTCGTAATCTTTCAATCTCCCAGTAGTGTTCCATTTTTCAACCACCTGAAATAAAAGAAAGAAATAAAAATTACAGATAAAAATAAAGAAAATTATATACAAGTAAATTAGATAGCTTCAAAATTAACAACTCAAGAAAAATAAGTCCCCGGCAACGGCGCCAAAAACTTGACCGGCGTAAACACACGCGTATAACGCAAGCGCACGTATCGTTCAAGTAGTATAAAAATATCGATCCCACGAGGACTTAATTCATACTGTTGTTATTAATTATTGATACTATTTATTTACAGGTATCTAATGAGGGGGAAGAGAATGATTGTTTGATTTGTTGAATGTGGTTTTGCAAAATAAAATAAAAACAGACTTAAAAGAAAATACTAAGGAAAATAAAAGAAAAACTCAATGATCTAGGGTCGTGACTCCGCACAATATTGTTATAAAGATGAATTGATTCTCTTATCTATGTACAATAAATCAATTTGCTAACCTGGAACACGAAAATATGCAAAAGCCTATGTCGATGATCAGACGCAAATACCCAGTATAACCCAATTGAACCATATGTCTATGTCAACCAAATTACCTGGATTCATTAAGATTAAGTTCCAATTATGGCTACCCCCGCCCGACAGGTGTATGTCTATCATGTAAGGAAATCTATTAAAGGGTTATCTATCCTCAAGGAAGATCGTGGGCTATTGAATCTAAGACTGAAACCTAAAATCTCTATGTCTAGTTCATTTTAAGTTTACCATATCAATCTTATTGGTGATCAGACAACAAGAAGCATTAAGCTTAAGACTCAATAAACAAACTAAAGAATTACCCATAAAAAGAAAATCAATTATTAAGTGTGTGGATATTGTGTTTCATCACTTCCCTAGAATAAAATAAAATGCTGGGGGGTTAGAGGATCCCCACATTTAATATTTCTTATCTAGGAATCTCACTTATTATAATATATAAATTATTTTATATTCTGCTTTCTCAGGAATTAATAATATTAAACATTTAAAACCAGCCATATAGGCGGTAATCCATTTAGTCCAATTACACCAGCCATATAGGCGGTAATTATCTGTCACATAAAGACCAGCCATATAGGCGGTAAAGTAATTTATATTTAAACCGACCATATAGGCGGTAATAAAGTCTGACATTAATTAATCCGGTTAAATTATAATTTATAGATTATAATTAAGTGAGATTTACCTAAATAATTATATTAAAGGTTTCACCTTTTACCCCAGCGGTAAATTAAACACAAAACATATAGTAAATAATAAAAAAGTAGCTGTAATAAAAACTAAAAATAAAAATACATAATTTTATTATTACAAAACTAGATGCTTCCTATGAAATCAGGGAAAAAATCCCAAGGAAAGCACACCAAATGAAGTGGTGAAGGCCTCAATTTATAGGCAAATTCGGCATCTGGCGTTGCGACGCCAACTTCCTTCTTGCGTCGCGACGCTGGCTCTGTTGACTTGGTCCACGCGGGTTGACCACGCGTGTTCTGTCGGCATAATCTGGTGATGACACGTGTCACGCGAGAAAGGTGGTGCAATGAGAAGATGACACGTGGCACACGGTGATTGGCTGAGCTTTCGGTCCAATGAACATCTGACATGTGGCACGCGTTTAGGATTGGTCCAATGAGAGATTAACACGTGGCAGCATGTGATTCGCTGGTGATTTGATCCAATGACAACGCGACACGTGGCACACGCTTGCTTTGGTCCAATGAGATTTCGACATGTGGCAGACGGCGCATTTTAGCAGATCTCCTGTGATGATGACACTTGGCACGGCGCATGTTAGCAAGGTCGGCGCACGTTAGCAAGTCCAATTTCTGAGATTCTGACACGTGTCTCTCGGCGCACGTTAGCATGCTGGCGCACTTTAGGCGTCGCGACTCGTAGAGTCTTGGTGTCGCGACGCAGGAAAATTACCGATTTGCCCTTTTGTCATTTTTTTTTCTCTATTTTGGCCCGAAATTGCTTCCAATGCTTTCCCAACTTTATTTATCTGCAAAATAACACAAAACACATCAAAATGTTCACAAAACCCGAGAAACTATACAAAATATTAGGTTAGATGAGTGAGAAATAGTTATATAAATACCACTCATCAGGAGACAAAAGGGTGACAAAATGAATCACAAAGTATTGGTACTCATAGTACTAGTACTAGAGAAAGAACAGCGTATGGATTTTGTTAAGCTTGGAGGTCCCCAAGTAGAGGTGCATGCTGTGGTGCTTGATCTGCCCACCGAGCTTTGTCTATGTCGATCTGTTAAACGTACTGAGCTGATGTGAATTTTTTTTTACCCTACAATTCTTCAGAACTGCTTGCATTGAATTCTCATACTGTAAATCCCTTTACATGGTTTGGGGCCAAAATGGGAGTAAAATTTATTTAGCATTAGAAGAAATCAAAAATTGCCACAAGAACTTGAGATGTGTTAAGACTTGCATTCCTTTGATAATGTTTTTATCAAATTTATTGCACATACTTCTTTGCTGATGTGAATTTTTTTTTACCCTATAATTCTTTGTTGATGCGAATTTTTTTACCCTGGCCCTCGGGCACGGTAAATGATTTCTTAGTGTATAATTTTCAGAATTTACTTTTAGATTTTGCCCTTTCATGTCAAGCTCTTCATCGTTGAAGCTCGAGGACACGTGTTTAGTCTATGAATGGCAAACTTATCGTGCGGTAATATCGATCATGAAATTGTGTGGAAACAGCATGTGAAAGCAAACAAAATTTCAGCAGACATGATCCAAAATCTCAAAGAAACATGATATTCCTAACTTTTGAACTTTAGAAATAAGCCGTAGATTTCCAAGCTTATAAAGATAAAAGTTCTTTTTGATCCCATCCATCCATTGGATCCTTCATATATAAATGATGCAACTCGCCGCTCGCTCTTGGTGATTGTATTTTTAAGAATGAATTATCCATGTGCAAACACCAAGCTGAGTATGAAATCGATATAATTATAGTTTTGCGGCTGTTGTTACAAATGAGACGATTTAAAAAGGGTTATTATCCGAAGATGAGATCCGTGAAATCACATTATTGGATATGATGAATGATGAGCCGCCGTAAATATCGGTTGCTAAGATTTCGGCATCCTACATGGATTAATCAGAACAAATGAGAATATAAACCTAAATATAAATTTGTAACGGTGTTGGCTTTGGATTACTAAATGAAGCTTTAATAAATATAAAACCCACTAGAATTTAAGCAACGGTTTTATGGATGGATGGTAATGAGATCACTTTTAAGACCACACATTTCTCTTGAATCAATTAGATATGATAATTTGGGTTATGATTCGTTTATTCGTTCGATTCGATTTTTTTTTAAAACGAATACGGGTTTGAAAAAATAGATTCATTTAATAAATTGGTCAATTCGATTCGATTCGTTTAAATATGAATTTTAGCTCGTAAATTTGTTTATTATTCGTTTTATTATTTTCTTTTACTATTTATTGTTATTTTTCAATTAAGATTCGAGAAAATGGGCTAATTACCATAAAGAAAAATAATATTGTCGATATTTGGTGAGCTATTTTTAGTAAATATATTAATTACATATTTCATATATATATATATATTTACAAAGAATTAATGTAAATAAATTTTTAAAATTTATGTTATTGAATAATAACATGACTAAATGAATATTTGTATTCGATTCGTTTAATAAACGAATCGAATACAAATCCTAATCAGGATTCGTTTAATAAACTAATCAAATACGAATCTATCATATTTTTATTCGATTCGTTTAGAATTCGATATAAATTCGATTCGTCAATTCATTTTACAACCCTAGAACCGAGGATCCAGTTGGCTTGTGAATCAACGACTCATACATAAAGCAGCAACCCGTGCTCAGAATGTTTTATTCTTGCAAAACGAGCTCCACAGTTTTGATTGGTTTAGTAAAATATTTTAAAACAATACAAAAATTTAGAAATCCCAATCCTGCTCACATTAAAATTGAAAACAGTGTACTCCACGACTTCACATCGAGGAAAAAGAGTCATATTCTAGAGGACGGATGACAAAACAAGTCTCTCGAATCAAATGCCTCCTAATTTCATTATTTAAAGTCTCAAAATATCTAATCTCACAATTTTAATTTTTTTTTAGAATCATTGAAAATTTCGGCTCTAAACTATCCCTTTCAGATTTAAACCAGATATGTAAAACCTTGAACTATCTTAAACACTTACATTAAATACATTCTATAAATTCGAACCCAAAATCTGAAGATGATCTTGAACTCTACACCAACGCCCCTTGATAACCTCTTCATATAAATCTCCACAAATAAATATCTCTTTTTGAAACTTTCATGAAGCACAAGAATTTTTGGGTACCACGTGCCGAAAATTTGGGGTAGGGACATGATTTTGAAACATGCATAAAACATTATCATTCATTTCACTCTTATGGCCGATATTGGTCTTATCATAGTGTCAATTTTTGATATTTACTAAGAGAGAAATGAAGAAAGAAAATAATAATACAATAATGACAAGACAGAGACTTAGACCTCCTTTCAAATTAAAATTCAAAATTTACGTAGAAACCAGCAAAGTAGTTCAAGTCTTCAAGATACCGAAAGTAACACAAACGAAGACTCATTTAATTTGGCTAAACGGAAATAGAGTAAAATTTGCAAGATGAGCCCCATTTCTACTGAGGATTTGGTGGGCGGCTGTTGGCTGCAGAGACCCTGGAGCCCCATTCCAAAAGCTCTTTGCTGGTATCATCCTTGTGAACAATTATTTCAATGAAGCAGAAGCAATCCTTCTTGGGTCCAGTTGCATTCTCAATTGCTTCGATGAGCTCCTCCTCACAGAAGACCTGCAATGACAAATTCGAAAGATAGTTTAATGATGAGCATTCCTCAGTGCTGGAAAAGATGGATTAAAGCAAGAGCAATAAATTAGCCGACTGACCTTGGTTGTCCAGCATTTGCCTTCGCCATTGTGGATTGCATCAACTAACCCAGTATAGTTCCAGTTCTTGATCACATTGTAAGGTCCATCATGGATCTCAACTTCAATGGTGTAACCACCATTGTTAATAAGGAAGATGATAGTCTTCTGCCCACATCGCAGCATTGTTGACACATCTTGTGCTGTTACCTGTGGCAATCACCGATAAAGATATAAACACCGATGAACTGGAAGACCACAACTTACAAACAGATCAAATTACTTTTATCGAATTACCAACAGTCTTTTATGGTATGTGTCCAAACAGAAAATAATTTAACATAGATGAATATTGACCACCCATACCTGAAAGCTACCATCACCAATGAAAGCAATGACACGCTTCTCTGGCACAGCCTGTGCATATCCAAGAGTGGCACCAACAGACCAACCAATTGATCCATATTGCATTTGGAACTCATACCTGCAAAACCAAATTCATATTGTTCCTCAAGTTTTATAGAAGGTTTAGAACCACACAAACATGTAATATGAGATTTACGAATGCTCACCCACATCCCTTGGGAAGTTTCAGTTTCTGGCAGTTAAACCAAGAGTCCCCTGTTTCGGCAATCACAGCAGTTTCACCAGACAGCATCTTCTGTATATGTTGGAACAGAACATTCACCCTCAATGGCTCTTTGGGTTCACACTTTGGAGGTAGCCCCTCAGGAACATAAATCCTATGGTAATTCTCATAAGCAGTAGTGTTACACTTAAGACGCTTTGAAAGTGCTTTGAGGAAATCCTTCATCAAAACACAACCAAATGCAGGTCCATTTGCAATGACCACACGATCAGGCTGCAGAATAATGGCCTTCTCTTTCTTGAGAAGAAGAGAGTACCCAACAGAGCTGTAGTCATTAAATATAGGTCCAGCAAACACATAAGCATCAGCAGATTCCACAATTTCAGCACAAAATGCAGTGCTCACAGCACCCCAATAAGTTCCAATAAAATGGGAATGGTGCTCTGGTACTAGCCCTTTCGCGGATGGCATCACAGCAAGGGCGTAACCACAAGCATCAGCAAGCTCAACAAAAGCCTCGCAAGCCTTTGCAACTCTCAGTTTAGGCCCACCAACCAACACTGGTTTCACCGCCTTGTTCAAGAACTCTGCTGCTGCCTCAACTGCAGCCTCCAAGCCCATCATATTACTCAATCTGCTCCACCAAAAGAGAAATTACCACTAATCAATCAATTTTAAATCAAATAAAATCATCAGAAACCAGAATGAGCAGAAAATTACTTGGGAGAAAGAGCAAATGGAACTGGCTCCCGGCTAAAAGTAGGATGAGGAATCGCGGGCAAGTTACAAGCAACGCTGATATAAACAGGCTTGCTTTCTTTCAAAGCAGTTGATATGGCCGTATCAATCAACTCATGTGCATCTTCCAAGTTATTCACTACAGCCTATCAATTATCAAACACCAAAATGAAGCAAATCAAGATACACAAATTAAAAACTTCAATCAATTAAATGCTCATCAAGCCTTAAAAGTTCTAATATCATTCCCACATACAAGATTCTACAAATATATAAATAAATGAAAATCTTCCGGTCAAAATGACCGGAGGAAATCCGGAAGCTAATCGGTACTGTTTGGGACGAAATCCGGACGCTAATCAGCACAGTTTGTTATTATTTGGCACTGTTTTATGTTTTCGTTTAACATATCCGGACAAAATTCGGATTCTAAGTACCGCATGGCCGAGAATTCTTTTATATATATATATATAATAAATTTTTTTTTTATTGAGTTATAAAGTTCACAAAAGAAAGATTATTTATTGTTACCTGAAAACAAGTGACGGTCTGAAAGCATCTGAGCTCTTGGCTAAAATCAGGCAAGCCAATAGTGTGATGAAGGATCCTGTTAGTTCCATAATCATTGGAGTTTGGCCCACCAACGATACAAATCAACGGCAGATTTTCGCTGTATGCGCCGGCGATAGCGTTAAGCACGCTAAGCCCACCAACAGTGAAAGTCACCACACACGCGCCGACCCCACGCGACCGCGCGTACCCATCAGCAGCGTATCCAGCATTCAGCTCGTTACAGCAACCGATCAAGTTGAGCCCGGGCTCCGCTATCAGATGATCGAGAAGCGTCAAGTTAAAGTCGCCGGGGACAGAGAAAACATCGGTGACTCCAACTTGGACGAGCCGGCGAGCGAGGTGGCGGCCGAGAGTTGACTCGGACGAGTTGACGAGTTGAGTTGAGGGAACGGAGGAACCTTGGATTGTTGCAACGGCGCCGTTTGCTGGGCTGGCTAAGTCATTGCATGCGGGCTTGCAAGCATCGAGTGATCCGATTTTAGTGTCCATGAGGAGAGGAGAGGAGAGGAGAGGAGAGGATCGAATTGTCAAAATAAAATGATTTTGAGAAAATAATTTTTTCTTTAATGAGAGTGGGACAAGTGTTGAATGAATGAGATTGGTGTTTGTGAGTGATTTTTTTATAGTGAGATTTTTATAATGATGTGTTTGTTATACTGTTATTTGTGATTATGAAACTAGGGGCGGTTTAGTGGGAAAGATTTTGTTTTGGGGGTAAAAATGAAATTAATTTAAGAACAATTGAGTCCCTACATTTCTTCATTTTCTCAAATAATAATATAGTTTGCTTATTTATATCATATAGGTTATATTTGGTTTATTTATATTATATAGAATGAATAAAAGAAATGGGTTTGGATTAGGTGTTGTGATCTTATCATCTCTTGGTAAAGTAGGATGATCCCCTCCTCTCGAAATGGTGAGAAACAGAGGCTATTGCAAGTTCGTTCGACGTGGAATTCTTTGGTTGTCAAGTCCCGTGAATGATATTTTAGTAATATATGGGATCTATTTGATACAAATAAAATAAATATGACTATAATTGTAATAAATTATTTGGGATCGATTGTTATTGACTCAGGAAATGGTTTTCAATGTGCTGAGGAAAGTGAAAAACTATGATTTTGAATTTTGATGGGCTTCAAGAATCTACTAGAGACTGAGAGAGAGAATATTTGTGTAGCTCCGTGTGATCAGGAGCCTGATTTACTTACTATTGGTTACTTTCATTACCATTTTGTTTTTTTAGATGTACTTTGATTACCATTGAGTAGAAATTATATGGAGAAATTGGCACTAACCTATTTTAAAACATAAAAAAAAAAAAATCTATTTAAATATATGCAAAGTTATATTGGTAGTTCTCCAAATTATTCCATTTTGGGATAATTAAATTGTGTGTGGTTTTAAAAACTTCCTTGGGTCTCAAGTAGGGGGAGCAAGCAGATCATGCATTAATTAATTAATTAATTAATTACAACAATATAATCAATCAATTAGTTGGCAATTCTTGCGGTTCAAACTTGTAAAGATTATTGCCAAAACCAAAATAGAATATACAAACAAACAAACAAACAAACAAGTAGAAGAAGAAGAAAGGTCAAGCACAGGCGTCAACTGTGAAAGCCACTCATTGACAGAACCGTGTCAAATATTGGTCGCCTTGCAAAGCTGTGCCCTGGTTTTTGACCGCATTTCCATTACAATCAGAAGTAAGTTGTCAAGTTTTGGTTTTGGTTTTATTGATGGCAATTTAGAATTCAAAATACTCTCTCCGTCCTAAAAAGATAAGTCTAAATTATAGTGCATTTTCTATTTTAGAGTATAATTAATTTTTCAATTGTTTAATATACCCTTATTTAATATATATTGTTATTAAAAAATATAAACTATCATTAATTAATTATACTTGGAAATAATAAGTAAGATTGAGGGTATGTTGGAAAATTTATAAGTAAAATTTATTATACTAATTATATTAATTAATTTTTTTAAATTTATGTGAAAATAGAAATAAATCTAATTACTTGGGAATAGACTATAATAATTTACTAAGGATCATGCTAACGAGTGTCATAAAAGCACTCATTAACGATTCATTTTTGAAAAATTTTCACATCACTTTTATAGAAATTTAAAAAATTATCAAAACATTAATTATTTTTTTTCCATGATTTTTTTTTTTAAAATTGGCCTTTAATGAATATTCTTATGACACTCGTTAATATTTCTCATCTATTAATATTATGGAGACAAAAGAAACATGTGGCATGTGGCATGCATGCTCACGTTGTCCAGAAATATCATTTGACAGATCCATAATAGAACATCCCAATTGATAGATTATTATTATTAATATATATAATAATAAAAAAATTACATACTAATCCGACACAATAAAGAATATATCTTTTTTTTTTTTAATCTAACGCACATTGATAATTGTTCTGGTTATAGTTCATTTAACAATTTCCGAGTGGTGGGTGGATCCACAATTGGCACAGCGAAGCACAAGGTGGTCGAATTTCAATTGTTCACGACTGTTAGTCAATTCTATTGGAAGAAGAAGGATAAGCGTGTTCATTTTCTTTTTCCCTTTTCTTTTTGAGAATGTTGGTTTATAAATTTACTTTTTCACCCTCGAGGGCACAATGTTTTTGTTGTTTATTTGTTATTACTTTTTTTCTTTAAGAAACTCTCACGTTAAACCATCACTTCCGAATTTAAGCGGAGCAGATAAAATTCCTGACTGTCTCAGATTCTTACAAAAAATACATTATCTGGATTTGAACGCGAGATCTCAATGTGAGATCTTCAATCTTACACCACCAAATCACGCTATTATGTATTTGTTATTACAAATATACACGACACAACAATTATTAAAAATTCCATTTTTTATCACTTATTATTAATAAATATAAGCTCTTAAATTTATGAATATTTAATTATATATATATATTTTAAATTTTATCCATATTTAATCATTTTTTTTTTTAAAATTTTGACTATTTTTTCCTCTTTACAATTATGTACAAAATAATAACTTGATGGTAGGTGGATCTAGACCCGGCCTGCGTTCGGTTCGGTTCGGTTCCGGTTCCGATTCCAACCGTTTTTTTTTGGCTTTATTGAAATAAAAAATTGAGATTGATAAATCATATAATTTAAAATTATGAATTTAAATTTATTACATTACATAATTATATTAAATTACAAATAAAATTCTTATAAAAAAATAAAATTATATTACATAAATTTAAACCGGTTCCAACCAGAACCTTATGGTTCCGGTTCAGTTCGGCTAAGGTAGGAACCCTAACCGAACCGAAACTGGTTGGAACCGGAACCGTCTGATTCCAACCGATTCGGTTCCGATTCCGAATCGGAACCTTAGCTAGGTCTAGGTGGATCCAATTAACTCAAGGTTCTTCTACCGAGATAGCTTTGTTTATATAATTATTTTAAAAACCATATCAGTGATTGAAATGATGATCTAAAAAGTTCAATGAGTCATTGGTTCAATCGATTGAACCGACAGAATCGGCTGATATCAAAAATAAGAAAAAATTTCAAAAATATACAAATTACACTATATATATAAAATTGTTATTTTTAACAATTTCTAACATCAAAATAAAATGATTTGGACTTTGCTCATACTCTTAAGTAAAAAAATAAAAATAAAAAAATAAAAAAATAAATAAAAAAATAAATCTGATCGTTTAACCAGTTCATCAATTCTGATCGGTTTTGATTGATTTTTTTTTTTTTTTATTGACCAATTATTAGAGATTTTTCTGATCGAACTCATAGTCGGTATCTAGTTGGATTGATTCAATTGCCCGTCTGATTTAGCTTGAAAATATTAATTTATATGTATTTGAATCTAGAACTTTTATCATGTTTTACACAGAGGAGAATATCTCGACAAGGCATTGGAATTGTGAATAACGATGTGGTTCATGTGAAGATCTTAGAAAAGTATGAGGGATACATGTTATTCTCAACTAATTAATTTATCCTCTTGTATTTTTTTTTTGAAGAAACTGCTTTGGGTTGACTATAAAAAATAAGGTTTTTAACATGAATAATATTGACGGTAAAAGAAAATCTATTGATGTTAAAGATTATTTACGTAGAAAATTTTCGAAGTTAAAAGGTAGACGAGAAAGACAATTAGTGTCAAAATTAAAATTTCGACGCTAAAGTACAATATTTTACGTCAAAAGAATTTCGACGATAAATTGGAGTCCTTTAGCATCGAAATTATTTCCGACGTTAAATCACGTATTTGGCGATGAATATTTTCAATGCCAAATAATTTTATAATTAATAAAAACTTATTTTTATTTCTTTTATCATCGAAAATATCGACGCTAAATTTATTTTAAAATAAAAAATTGAAAGTTTATTTAATACCTTTAGGTCGAATATTTCGATGCTAAAAGTGTAATAATATTAAAATATAAATATCATTTTATTGCTTTTAGCGTCGAATAATTCGAAGCTAAAGAGTATAAAAAAATTATTATTTAAGAAACTTTTAGCTTCGAAACATTCAGATTTTTTTTTGAAAATATTATTATAATAAAAATAATTTTAATGAATAATAGAAAAAATATTTTTTTTATTTTAAATTTTAAATGTGTATATATATATATAAATAAATTAAATTACTAGTTAAATTTTATTAAATAAAATAAATACATAGTCTATTAACAGTCATTGTTGTTGTGAATGTTTATGCAAATGAAAATAACAATTACTGCTGCTATGATGGAGGGGCCATCGAAACTGATGCAGTCTGGCCGAGTGAGGCCTCCAGCATCTGCCTGAAGGTCCTCATCTGCTGATCAAACTCCTACATCTTCTTCTGGTTCTCCTTAATGACCTGTTATAGCTACTCCTAGGTCTTCTTCAGCTTTTCTTTGGTATTGTCCAACTATTCCTTGATGTTGGCTAGCTGTTCTTAAAGTCACAACTGAGTAGGAGAAGAAACACTAGTGCGTTAATGTGAAATATGATAATTTCTTCGGAGGCACTTTCTTCCTAAGACCACAGACTCTGTATCGATTTTCACCACAGATCGGACAATATTCAAATGATTCATACTCGGCACGGAGTAATACACAGTCATACTTACAAGTATCAATGGATTCATACCTCATTCCCAGATCACACAATATTTTCTTTGCCTCGTAATACGACTTAGGTAATTCGCTGCCAACTGGTAATATTTGACCAAGTAAGTCTAGCATCATATCAATACTTTTCTTAGTCATTTTTTTCATCACTTTAATGTGTAATAATTTCACAACGAAATTCAAGATCGATATCACAACACCTTCAAATAATATTTTATGTGCCTCCTCAAGTAGTTGACTTGGTCATTTCCATCTAATACTGATATCTCACCGCCATACTATGAATGACTTGTGGATCTTGTAAGTCGGACAAAGCATCAATTATTTCCCAGTTTGCAGGTTGATTGTAACTACTACTCCATTCACCGGAATCAATAAATCGTGATTAAGAATTATACTGCTCACCATGATAAATTCACGTACGGTAAGTTGGTGATATTCATGGCATGTATAAATGATTGTGAACTTCATCTAACCGTTTCCTTTTCCTATTTAAACTATTTGTTCATGGATACCGAACACGACTTTCTACATCAACATGTTGCTTTGTCGATTCCATAAACTCATAAATTCCATTACGATATTCAACACTCAATCTATCCACCGAGTTCATCCAATTGCTATCCATTTCAATCAAATATCTACAAAAAAAAAAAAAAATTATAGTTATTAGACATTATATTTAATTCATCAACATCACCAATTAATTATTTATTTATTTAAGCATACACATAATTAATTAATTATAAAATAAACTAATCTTACATATATGCATCATTATCAACTATTAATAAATTAACTAACTTACACGGTGTATAAAACTATAAATAAAGATAATTATAAAAAATTAGAACCTTAATTTTTTGATAATAAAGATATAAAAATATATTTATTAGACATTATATTTATTTTATAATTATTAGACATTATAAAAAAATTATATCTTTATTTTTATATAATAAATTTATAAAATTATAATTATTAAACATTATATTAAACTCATCAATATCACCAACTAATTATTTATTTATTTAAGTATACACATAATTAATTAATTAATTACAAAACAAACTAATTAATTAATCTCACATATATGCAACGTAATCAACTAACAATAAATTAACTAACTAACACAATGTATATAATAAAGATAATTATAAAAAAAAATAGAACTCTAATTTTTTAGAGAGATTAAACTTAAATTAAGTGAGAGTGATTCCAAAATAAAGAAAAATAAAGAATTATGATTTAATAAAAGATGGAATAAAAGTTACCTTACAAAAAAATAAAATTTTTGTTTGATGTTTTTAGGAAACTTGTGAGTAAAAGTTGTAGAGAATGGAGAGTAGAGGAGAAAGAAGAATGGGAAGTTTCGGTGGTTTTTGGCTTATAACAACCCTTTAGCGTCGAAATTGAAACATTCGATGCTAAATGTTATACTTTTAGCGTCGAAATATATTTTCGATGCTAAAGGTAATGGGATTGTCGGTGAGGTTGTTAGAATCCTTTAGCGTCGTAAACATTATCGTATTGTTGGTGGGGTTGTTAGAATCCTTTAGCGTTGTAAATATTATCGATGAAAATGTATAACTTTAAGCATTGATATATTATATTCGACGCAAAAGGGAAAAAATTTTCGACTCTAAAAATGTATTAATTACGTCGAAATAATTTTTGATGCAAATGAACTAATCTCTTAGCATCGAATATTAATTTTTGACGTAAAAATTTATCTTTAGCGTCGAATTAATTTTCGACGCTAAATTTTTGATACTAAAAGTAACATTTCTTGTAGTGGTTGCCTTTGAAGGTATCATCCAAATAATTTTCGCTATTCAAAGCAATTTTTAATATCCATTTAATAAATATATTACACTTGTACTTTGTTTTGATGGATTAGAATTAGTTATTGATTCGTTGAAATTTCAAAACTAATGTTCAACATGATAAATCTCATATAATAAATTTGGAAGAGATATAGAAGTAGGAATTCATTTTGGTCATGGTACTCGAAAATGGAATCCTAAAATTGCACTGTATTATATCTGACTTGCACTACTTGTTGATGGTGATTTTAATGAGAAAGGAAGTTGAATAGTTCGACAATGGTAGAGTTGGGTTTTCTCCTTTTGGAGGGTCAGATGTTTTGAGGATTTGGGTTATTCCTCGTCCAGAGATGGTGTTCGTACCCAGTCTCCCAGATTTGGCCGACCAGAGTATACAGCTTGGTACAATTTCTCGAAGACCGACAACACCAGAGCCGAGGCCGACCAAGCTCGGCTTGGTTCAGTCTTATCTTCTGGAACGGGTAGATGAGTTCGGATATTTCGGGTCTTGACGGTATCAGTTTGGGAAGCTCAACAAATCAATGAACCGACCTCTTGAAGACCGATATGAGATCAGAGTGGTTGGATTTTCCCTTCGACACATGTCATTTTTCAGAGGCTCTTTGCAGGCTGATACCATTGTTATTATCCTAGACATACCAAGGATCTCTAAGGAATGATTTGTGTGTGAATAATCTAAAGTAAGTTGCGGAAATTACTTACAAAGATTGGTAGAAGTTCAAAAACTTTTCATGGATGATGGAAGCTCCAAGCCCTCTTTTTTGTTCCAAACTCATTGGTGAGTCTCCCTATCACCTTCCTTTGACTCCTTAAAGTGCTAGCTTACTTGAATTTTACAACAAAATTCCATGGGAGAGACAAGAAGCTCACGTTTTTATGAGGAATAAGAGAGAATAAGTTGCTGTGAATAGTAACCATTACCACTTCCAAAGTAGACTAATGTTTAAATAGTCAAGTAGAGTGTTGGAATTGATTTGTGTAAAATACAAGCAATCCAAGCCTTTTACTCAACCTTCAAATCAATTCCAAAATCAAGCCTAACCACTTCCATCATTAGTCAAACAAATGATGTAAGTGAAGTGGGTCCCACCACTTTAAATTTCGAATTTAAGTCGGCTAACTTGACACGCAACTTTGCTCGGACCGGGTTCATTTAATTCCGAATTAAACGAATTTATCATTGCGATGTAATTAAATCTAATTTAATTAAATAATAATGCTTAGCAAAATTATTACGAAAGTCACTTACGAATTAATTCTAAATTAATTCTTTCGCCCGAATTAAAATCTAATTTTAATTCCGCTTTGAAATCTAATTTCATTTAATATATCAAATATATTATTTTAGCCAATTAAATAAATTAAATAGAAAAATCCAATTTAACTATTAAATTTATTTTTACCGATTAATTCCAAATTAATCGCGTTCTCTTTTTTTTAGTCGAATTAATCCCAGATTAATTCTTACCGCAATTAATCCTAGATTAATTTTCTCTCTATCATAATTAATCCCAGATTAATTCTGTTCGAGTCAAATGTCATCGGTGAATCTTTGAGAGGCGACCCAAGAGATCTCTGGATATGTTGGCAGTAAATACAGTTATCGGACTATCCGAACACGTGCGTACCCAGTACCACATTCTTACCAATTTACAAGACATGGTTGACTTCTAGCAAAGCACCATGCCTACCAAATTCTCCAAAAATATATTCTTTTAAGGAATACAAGATCTTTATCAAGCGTAGTATACATAGTATTACGTATTACGATCCAGTATCAGATGTCATATGCTAGGCCTGGGGCTAGAGTTGTATCTGTCCCGTGCGAAGCATATATCAGATCACTAGTAACTAGTCTCTTTATGATCGGAAAGTCATGACCTAGTCATACTTTCCCGATGGCTATAGCACTATAGAGTACCAGTTCTGTATCCCTGCGTGATCATCATCTCCATATGACTGAAGTGATAATTCCGTCTTGACATCACACCCAATACACTACGAGTCTCAATATACCCAGAAGAGGCGTACATAGAACCTGTTAAAGTCTCGGACGACCAAAACAAAGTATACTGATTGTCGCAAGTATGCAAGACTCAGGTTAAGACCAAATACACTTACCCTGATTCGGATTCCCATAGACACATAGTCATACTACCAATGAGATTCCGAGGGGTCTATCCAGAGCGAAGCTGTTCCCGTACCATCGTCAAAAGAACCTCCTATTACACTTGCATGAGTATCCAATACCCAAATATGAGAACTATGCTGTTATGCTTCTATAACGCGCACAAGTGCAATACTAGTCTATTCCGCATTATCGATGTCCAGTCTCGATAATACTATGACTAGGGATATTTAATGATTAAACCTTACATGGATTAATATTGTCTCTATCTTATTAATCTAGTACTAATCATATGAAATTTTATCATTTATAAATCCAGGTAATCCAATTACAAATGATAAAAGAGCAATTTCTTTTGTCACATAGTTAATTTGTACAATGACACCATGTTCTGTACAAATAGTGATGTTATGGGTCATAATTATCCAACAATCTCCCACTTGGCTTATATCCAATCACTCAAGTGTCCAACATCTGAACTATGTACAAATCGCTCAAACTTCTGCTGAGAAATAGCTTTCGTCAGCGGATTTGCAAGTTTATCATCTGATGTGATTTATTCGATCATCGCATCGCCACGATGTATGATCTAACGAATCAGATGAAACAGTTGAAGTATATACTTAGATCGTTGATGAGACCGTGGTTCTTTAGCCTGTGCTGTAGCCCAGCTCAGCTGCTAACAGAACTACTCATAATCCAATTAGGAATATATATATCCAAAATGCTTCTTTTACTGTCTCAGCTGCCAGCAATATATTCCACTTTTATCATTTTACTGGCAATAATATATTTCTTGGAAGATTTTCAGCTCACTGTTCTATTGTTCAAACTAAATATATACCCTTATTGCGACTTACAGTCGTCTTTATCTGTTTGGAAACTTGCAGCGGTGAATCCATTCACCTCAAGTTCTCCATCTCCATAGATTAAGAAATATCCTTAGTTCATCTAAGATACTTAGGGATGTTCTTAATAGTAATCCAGTGACCATCACCTGGATCGGCCTGATCAGTGACTGTATATGCTCAAAGCATATGAGCCATCAAGTTGCGTACATACAAAATGTACGAACTCTAGGAGAGTGTAAGCATCTTTATAGATCTATCCCAGTATTTCTTTATTCCCAAAATAAAGCCTGCTTCTCCTTGGTATTCCATGGAAAATTTTAATGAAAGCCAAGCTTTCACATATTATAATATGAGAATGTTATTGCTAATAAGCAATACATCATCAATATTTAGGACAATGATTGTCAGTGTGCTCCCACTAACCTTCTTATATACACAAGAATCATCTTCGTTTTGAATTAAATTATATACCACTATGATTACATCAAAACACTGGTTCCAAGAACATAATGCTTGTTTCAATCCATAAATGGATTGATTTAACTTGCAAACCTTGTTTGCATATTTTGGTACGACAAAACTGTCAGGATGTTACATACAAACATCCTCCAAAAGTTTTCCGTTAAGGAAAGTGGTTTTGACATCCAGCTGCCATATTTCATAAATGAAATATGCAGCAATAACAAACATTATCCGAATGGATTTAATCATGGTAATATATGAAAACGTTTCATCATAATCGACACCATGTTGATGATGATACTCTTTCTGTACAAGCATTGCTACGTTCATTTATATGTTGCCTTCTATGTTTGTCTTACTTGAAGATCTATTTAGTACCAATAGGCACAATGCCTTCCGGTACATCAACCAGTATCCAAACTTGGTTGGTATACATGGAATCCATTTCGGACTTCATGACGTTTTGCCATAAAAGGAGTCGATACCTTGTATCACTTCCTCATACGTAGTTAGTTAATTATCCTCAAGAAGATTAACATCTACAATGAGGTGAGATCAGAAATCCATACCTCCTAGGTTGTTTTCTGACTCTCTTTCACTTACGCGGTTCTTGTGTATTCGAATATTGTGGTACAGTTTCATCCCTGATGAACTGTTCATATTCTGTAAGAGATCTGTGTCTAGAATAGTATCACTCTAATTTTCATCGAGTTTTACTTTCCTACCACTTACCACGGCATATATGAATTCCTCTTAGGAAAATCGCATAGAGAGAAACAATTACATTGTTCTCTTGTGAGATGTAAAAGTACTATACTTTGATTTCCTTGGGACAAACTACAAATAGACACTCATTCGATTGGGTTTTAGTTTGGTACTATCCAAATGTTCAATGTGCCCAACATCCTAAATCTTCAAGAATGATGCAATCACCTGTAGTTTTTCTACTACCTATAGCGATAATATTACATACGGGACGAAGACACCTAAAATAAATTATGTTGAGATTCAAATATCCTAATGAGATGACTGTGGGAATGATCGGTAAATTTCTCGAAGTCCCGGGACGGGATTGTACCGTATTCCTTTGGACCGTCTATAGTATTTGAGACGTAACGTTTTCATACGATCTCCATTTTTTATGAATCTTATATCATCGGAACGCTGAGATTGAAACCTACAACTTTCTTGTTATATATTTTCTCAAATTTGGATCAAAATAAGGTCAAAAATACAAATCCAAATCTGGATAAATAGTAATTTCGGGGCTAAAAGAGAAATCTCAAACTTTCTACCAATTTCTACGCACTTCCACCACTTAAAAAATATCTAAGGCAGCACCCACTATATAAAGTAAGTACTACTCATAAAACATAATATTTGGGAAAGAAAAAGAAGGAGAAGTAAACGTAAGAGGAGGATGAGGATGGGGAGAAGAAGAAGAAGAAGAATAATAATATAAGAAGAAAGAAGAAGAAGAAGAAGAAGAAAGAAAGAAAGGAAAAAGAGAAGAAAAAGGAAGCACAAAGGAGCTTTGCATCCATGGAAGCTTGAAGAGTGGAGGAAAATCAAAAGAATGGAGGTAAGAAAACTTGATCCATTTTCTTATTTTGGAGTTTTTGAATTTGAAGATTAAAGTAGGATGATTGGCTTGGTAGTGATGATGATAGTATGAGTTTTGACATTAAAAACTATAGAAGCATTGATGATTCAATTTTATGGGTTTTGGGTAAAAACTTGATGAAGTAATTAGAATATGTTTAGGTTGATGAATTGATTGTTGGAAGATAGTAGTAAATTGATGACTTGAATTAATGTAGTTGGATGTTTTTGGGTTGATGAAATGAGTAGTTTTAGATTTGTTATTCAAGGTTATGGGTTTAGTTAGAATGATGGAATTTGATAATGTTGGATGATAGAATGGAATGAAATGGTAGGTTAAATGTTATATTAGCTTGGGGTGTATTATGGATATAGTATTTTGTTTGGAAATTATAATTGGTGATAGTTGGGGATTTAGAATGGCCCTTGTATATGGATATTGAAGTTTGGAGGAATGTTTATGTATTTTAATGTACTAAAAATTCTGGTGGTAACGGCTAGAATAAATTTGTCAAACATGGCAATGAATTAGATAACTTGGGCAGTGAGTTTAATTTAGGAAACCTTCTGGACATGTCTTGATTTATTGTTTATAAGTTGAGTTCTCTAGGTCAAAATTAAGACCCGTAAAATTCAAGATAAATTAGATACATGAAGGAATAATATATCCAAAATTTAGAATTTTTGGACTTAAGATGAGACCGGACCGAATTTTTGGAGTCAGGCTATCTGCTGCCCCTGTACCCAGTTTTTTCCAGCCGCACAACCCCCGAACTTCAGTCCATAACTTGAGTTTTAGGAATCGAAACCCCTATCCGTAAAAGTCAACATAAAAAAGACACATAAGCGAGTATTTCATTAAAATTTCAGCCCCAAATTCAATCCCGATTAAGCGCACCGAATTTTCAAAATCAATGCTAGTACACTGAAATTTTCTGGAAAAAAGGGGGCATAATATGGAGTTTTGCGAAATAGCTTGAGAAATCCTTGAACGAGTGTAGTAAAAAATTGGTAGACCATCCTAAAATATTAGTATCATAGCGAGGATAAGTTATCATGGATAATAAATAACTTTTTGTTAAGGAGGGATATAATTCGCAACCTTGGTACTAATAAATTATGTTAATTCTATATTATCACCAGGAGATGCGGTTCCCCCACCATCGCAGACATCACTAGCAAGTTCTGAATCAGTGAGTGGATGCTTTGTTTTCTATTTTCTTGATTTATGTTTTTAATTTCTTTTCAAGTTTTAAGGTTTTAAATTGATGAAGAATATGCATGATATTTTTATATGTTTCTGTCTCAACGATCGTTTTATGTTTTCATGATATGTTTCTGCTGAGATGATCGATCATTGTTATGTTTCCGTCCCGACGATCGGTGTATGCGTTATGTTTTTTTTAATGACTCATCATATGTTTCCGCCGGGGTGATCGTTAGGGTCTCATCCATCTGAAATGGTATGGCCCGCTATCTTGTCGACAAGGGATTGTTAGTTCCTCGCTCAGTCTATGCGCACGACTTGAGCATTGAGCGCTTGATATGTTTTTGCGATGCGTGCATGAAAAATGATTTACGGATATGTTTTGTATTTTCTCATGATTTTTTTTATTTTAGTATCCACTCACCAGGTCGTTCAAACGATCTGACCCCCCCACTCCCAGATTCTTTGTTTTGCAGGATTACCCGGAGGACGAGCTCGAGGGGATGGATACTGATGGTAGTCATTAGGGTGTCTAGGGCCAATAGATTGAGTTCAGAGTTGTAGTCCGGTCATGGTCTTAGCATAGTTGTACGCATATACTAGTAATGCAATAGTTGTTATAATAAACTAATAATGTCTACTACAAAGTTATGAAGAGAAGTATGTTAAGTTTACTATAATCAGTATTGAGTTGCATAACATGTGTTGTTGACTTGGGCCACGGTCCCATGTATGAGTTTGCATTTGAGATATAGTTGTAGGATAAATTATAGTTAGAAAGTTAGGTGCTCATGGGAATGGGTCTGTCTATTCCTTGCCGGTTGCATCTCCGAGAGTGGGATGTTACAATTATGGTATCAGAGTATGGTTTATGGAGTCAGTGATTGCAGTGGGCAGAGTGATGAGGTCTGGTATACGTAGTATGTCCGGGATACTCGTATGCAAGACGCTACCTCTCCAGTATCCGATCCTCGAGTACGTCCTCAAGCTTCATAGACAAGTTAGTAAGCCTTCTTAAATCATTCAAATAGTATTCCCCGTCAGAACAATTTTATTCTAGATATTAGATAAGAAATCTTCTTGAAGTTATACCGATCTAATAGCAGAAGAATAAACGAGCTATGGAAACAGACAATAGTATTTTAAAAAAAGTTAACATGGAAGTGAGAAAGGAAAATTATAAGAAAGTACAGAAGGGTGCATTATAGTATAGGTAGCCAGAGATAAAGAATAGTAGGAAGATGTAATAAGGCATAGAGATTTTGAGGATATCTACCCAGGAATATGCAAGAGAATAGAAAAGCCCAACAAGTAACAAAGTGCCTAGAAGTAAGATCCTTTCCCTTCTCAGAACACTCCTTCAAGACGAACTAATGATCTTCAAGTATTCCATATAGGTAAGAAAGTCCCATGAGTACCCACCAAGGAAAATAGAAAGAGAAAGAAAAAGTTAGAAAGAAAAATGAAAGACAAAACGTAGATATCCAAGTAATCAGAAGCAAATAGAGATTGAGGTACGGAAGCAGATATATAAGGAAATATCAAACCTAGAGTAGTAAGAATCAGAGACACGAAGTTAGATAATAAAGGACAAATACAAGAGCATGTAGTGAAGAAGAATGTAGCAAGACTAAAACTGAATAAAAAGCAGAATAGATCTAAGTAAAGGTTCTTTCCCTCAAGCGAGATACCTTTCTTCCTCAAAAAAATTCTTGCGAGTCGATCTAATATTTCTTGAACCATCTTGTATAAGTAGTCAGTTCCCCGAATTATCAAGGAACACTATAAGATAGAAGAAGTAAGAAAGTCAAGGTCGATTGTGGAACCTTATAATGGATATGGAATGCCATATAAATATAGAGATTTTAAATTTCCCAAACCTACGCCTATAGGCAAGCAAGATGAATGACGATAGAAACAACAGTTAGTTACCATAGCCAAGGAATTCAATAGATAAGGCATCGACCTACCTAGATCCTCATTCCTCCGTGGGATTAGTTAAAGAATTTGTCCTGATAAAGTCTACCTCATATTTATCCTACATGAGCAATAGATTCCATTAGGACATAAAGTATTATAACAAGGAAGAAGAAATTCTCCGAGGCATAAAGATATGAACCAATGAGATATAAGTAGTTCCTATCAGTATGAGTATCGACAACCATAAGAAAACCTAGCGGGAGTCCATTTCAAGAAATGGAAGAACCTTGAAAGATAGACCACCTAGAAGAAGGATCAAGGAAGTTTCGAGGATATAAATAAGAAAATCCAGGGTAGCTTAAAGATTAAGGTAAGTCATAGTGAGGCTTGCTAGACTAGTAGGAGTTCACGAATAAATCAAATGTCACAGAACTTATAGGAAAGCTCGAGTCAGTAGAGATCCGTAGAAGAATATAAGAATAGACCCATGAAGTTGGAAGTATTTAAGGAATGATAAAAGTACTGGTATGGACAATAGAATAAAGTGATCAAATCAAGGTTCATGGCAAAGAACATGAAGTTGAGATCTAAGAAATAAATGGAGGAATGACCCACCGTTAATCTTAGAAGCAGAGAGTATAGTAAGGAAATAGAACATGCAAATGGTATGAGAAATGCGAAGAGTAGCAAGGAAATTTAGTGTATTTAGGCGACAATATAACATAACAAAGAAATAATATAGTAAAAAATTGATGATAATTGTGGGACCCCAGAGCCTAGTAAAAGAATCAGTAAAGGAGAGCAATTGATAGATTAGACAAATCATAAGATGGCTCGACAACTAGGTCGATGAACCCAAGAATCATAAATAAGAAACATGAAAATGGAAGGTTCAACACTACAATAAATTGAGCTAAGTGCGGAAACCTTCATAGAAATAAAGAACCTTCAAGAAAGTAAAGAAATTAAAAGTGCAAAAGATCATGGAGAATGATTCGTAGGAATATAGTGAGCAACTTATAAAGAACCTCATGGTATTGAGAAGAAGAAGTATTTTAGGAAGAGAGTAACGTTTGGATCAAAGATTTAGTAGATGATGCCCTTAGTAGTCGAAGTAAATAGAGTTTTCAAGGGAGTTAATGAGTAAGGAGTTAAGGAACTAAGATAATAAAGGAACCTTCGTAGCAGAATGAGTCCCTTAGGAAAGATAGCAAAGAGATTATAGTAGTATCCACAGAAAGAACGTAGTAACTGCTGAAAGTTAAGCAACAGAAAGGGTAAAGAGACAGTATAAGGAACTTGTTATAGAGTATACTTCTAGAAGGACTTTATATGGAATGGGGAGTGATTGATTGATATAAATGACATGGAGTAAGGTAAGAAAAAACAAGTCAGATAAGTTTTAGCAGTAAAACCCAGTGTAGGAAAAGATACCAAACATGTATACACGAAAGTCTTAGATAAAAAATATATGTCACCGAAACACCGTAACAAAAGGGCCTCAAGACTAGTTCCCACCCTCTCAACCCTCGATTGATACCAGTAACAAGGATGGGCCTAGAGCGTAACCCATAGTAGTTTTAGTCATAGAGCGAAGTAGGAGAATGAGTGAAAATAATAACAGATATAGATACTGAAAGTAAAATTGTCAAGAAAGTAATAACAATAGGAGAGTAAATACTAAATAAGTGTTGGCAGAAGTGTAGAATGGTATAGAATAAAGAAAACAAGATCACCACAGAATAAGAATCAATAAGAGAAAATATTCTAGCATGCAATCAAGTATAGAAGATGAATTTTGGAAAAAAAAAATGTAAAGGAAGATCAAAAGAGATGAGACCTATAGATATAGTCCAAGAAAGAACGACCGAAGCCATTGAAAGTTAGAAAGGAAGTTGCTAAGTAAGGACAATACCCAAATAAGGTAGAAGTTAAATGATAAAAGATATTTCAAGAAATCAAGGTCTGAGAAAATGATAGGTACATATAGAAAGAAGATACTTCTCAGATAAAAAGGCATAAATATAGATCAAGAAAGTTCTTAGTTGATGATAGAATAAAGTGAAGGATGAAAAGAGAGATTAGAAAAGTTTAGAGAGTGGAGATACAACAGTGGCAAGAAAAATACATATCGGTAAAGAGGATACAACAAGTAATAACAAGAAAGGTTTTGGTTAAGTAATTATATAAGGTACTCAGTCCTAGTCTAGGATAATTAAGCCATTACAGGTATGGGATGATTTTCGTTACAGATATGGATAGTTTGGTGGATTCGTATCATAGTTTGGAAATAAAGAAACAAGTTAATACGAAGCCGAGATTGTTATAGAAAATGAATCCTTGAGCAATGTAATATTGGCAAGAATCTTAATAATGGCCTTTGAAAGCAAAGTATGAAAGAATATAAACGCCTAAAGTTTGTATAAGAGGTATAAAGAGTTGATAGCTAAGTGATGAGAAAGAGTAAGAAGATCAAGTTGGACAAACAGAACGAATGAGCACTAAGTACAAGTGGAATCCTTAATAAGAGTCAAGATATCAGCAACTAAAAAAAAATAGACAAGACGATAAGTATAGTAAAATCCCTAGGTATTCTCAAAACTTGGTAGACCACGAGTTAGACACCAAAAAGGATTCAAGGACGAATCCTATTTAGGGGGAGAATTTGTAATGACCGATAGTTTTTACTACTACCTATAGCAATAATGTTACGTACGAGATGAAGACACGTAAAATAAATTATGTTGAGACTCAAATATCCTCATGAGATGACTGTGGGAATGATCGGTAAATTTTTCGAAGTCCCGGGACGGGACTGTACCGTGTTCCATTTGGACCGTCTGTAGTATTTTGGACGTAACTTTTTCATACGATCTCCATTTTTTATGAATTTTATATCGTCGGAACACTGAGATCGAAACCTATAACTTTCTGTGTTAAATATTTTCTTAAATTCGGATCAGAACATGATCAAACACGCAAGTCAAAATCTGGATGTATAGTAATTTCCCGGCTAAAAGAAGAAATCTCAAACTTTCTACCAAATTCTACACACTTCCACCACTTTAAAAATATCTAAGGTACCCCCCACTATATAAAGCAAGTACTATTCACAAAACATAAAATTTGGAAAGAAAAAAAAGGTGAATAAAACGTAAGAGAAGAATGAGAAGAAAGGAAATGAAGAAGACAAAGTAGAAGAGGAAGAAGAAGAAGAAGAAGAAAGAAAGGAAAAAGAGAAGAAAATTGAAGCACAAAGGAGCTTGGCATCCATGAAAGCTTGAAGAGTGGAGGAAAATCAAAAGAATGGAGGTAAGAAAACTTGACCCATTTTCTTATTTTGGAGTTTTTGAATTTGGAGATTAAAGTAGGATGATTGGCTTGGTAGTGATGATGGTAGTATGAGTTTTGACATTAAAAACTATAGAAGCATTGATGATTAAAGTTTGTGGGTTTTGCGTAAAAAATTGATGAAGTAATTAGAATTTATTTAGGTTGATGAATTGATTGTTGGAAAATTATAGTAAGTTGATGACTTGAATTAATGTAGTTGGATGGTTTTGGGTTGATGAAATGAGTAGTTTTAGAATTGTTATTCAAGTTTATGGGTTTAGTAAGAATGATGGAATTTGATAATGTTGGATGATAGAAATGGAATGAAATGGTAGGTTAAATATTATATTAGCTTGGGGTGTATTATGGATGTAGTATTTTATTTGGAAATTATAATTGGTGATAGTTGGGGATTGAGAATGGCCCTTTTATATGGATATTGAAATTTGGAGGATTTTTTTTTATGTATTTTAATATGCTAAAAATTCTGGTGGTAATGGCTGGAATAAATTTTTCAAACACGGCAATGAATTAGATAACTTGGGCAGTGAGTTTAATTTAGGAAACCTTCTGGACAGGTCCTGATTTATTATTTATAAGTTAAGTTTTGTAGGTCAAAATTAAGATCCGTAAAATTTTGGATAAATAAGATACATGAAGGAATAATATATCCAAAATTTAGAATTTTTGGACTTAAGATGAGACCGGGCCGAATTTTTGAAATCAGGCTATCTGCTGCCCCTGTGCCCAGTTTTTTCTAGCCACACAACCCCCGAACTTCAGTCTATAACTTGAGTTTTAGGAATCAAAACCACGATCCGTAAAAGCCAACATAAAATAGACACATAAGCGATTATTCCATTAAAATTTCAGCCCCAAATTCAATACCGATTAAGCGCACCAAATTTTCAAAATCAGTGTCTGGCACTGAAATTTTCTAGAAAAAGGGGGCATAATATGGAGTTTTGCAAAGTAGCTTGAGAAATCCTTGAACGAGTGTAGTAAAAAATTATTAGACCATCTTAAAATATTAGTATCATAGCGAGGATACGTTATCATGAATAATAAATAACTTTTGTTAAGTAGGGATATAATTCACAACCTTGGTACTAACGAAATATGCTAATTCTAGATTATCACTAGGAGATGCGGTTCCGCCACCATCACAGACATCAGTGAGTGGATGCTTTTTTTTTTTTGTTATTTTCTTGATTTATATTTTAAATTTCTTTTCAAGTTTTAAAGTTTTAAATTGATGAAGAATATGCATGATGTTTTTATATGTTTCCGTCTCAGTGATGGTTTTATGTTTTCTTAATATGTTTCCGCTGAGATGATCGATCATTGTTATGTTTCACCCCCACCGATCGGTGTATGCATTATGTTTTTTATTAATGACTCATCATATATTTCCGCCGGGGTGATCATTAGGTTCTCATCCATATGAAACGGTATGGCCCGCTACCTTGTCGATAAGGGATCGTTCGTTCCTTGCTCAGTCTATGCGCGTGACTTGGGCGTTGAGCGCTTGATATGTTTTTGACGATGCATGCATGAAAAATGATTTACGGATATATTTTGTATTTTCTCATGATTTTTTTATTTTAATATCCACTCACCAGGTCGTTCAAACGATCTGACTCCCACTCCCAGATTCATTATTTTACAGGATTACCCGGAGGACGAACTCAAGGAGATGGATACTGATGGCAGTCATTAGGGTGTCTGAGTCCAACAAATTGAATACAGAGTTGTAGTCCAGTCACGGTCTTAACAGAGTTGTACGTATATACTAGTAATGTAATAGTTGTTATAATAAACTAATAATGCCTAGTACAAAGTTATGAAGAGAAGTATGTTAAGTTTACTATTATAAGTATTGAGTTGCATAACATGTGTTGTTGACTTGGGCCATGGTCCCATGTATGAGTTTGAATTTGAGATAGAGTTGAAGGATAAATTATAATTAGAAAGTTATGGGCTTAAGGGAATGGATCTGTCTATTCCCTACCGGTAGCATCTCCAGGAGTGAGATGTTACAAATGAGAAACCCGGTTTCTTTCTCGTTCATATCTATTATGAAGTCTGTCAAACAGATTTTCATGGAATCTTATTCAAAATAAGTATTGCACCGTTTAATGCGTATCTCCGAAGGAAATTGGTAGCTCAGAGTGGCTCATCATTAACCTTATCATGTCCAACAAAGTTTGGTTTCTCTATTCGGACACGCTATCAAATTGAGGTGTTCCGGGAGGAGTCCACTGTGAAAGAATACTATACTCTTTTAAGTAATCTTGAAACTCATATGTTTAAGTATTATCCACTACGGTCCGACCGTAATGTTTTAATACTTAGCCGGTCTGTTTTTATACTTCATGTCGAAACTCTTTGAATTTATAAAAAGTTTCTGACTTGTGTTTCATAAGATACACATAACCGTAACGCGATGCCACATCCGTAAAGGTTACGAAGCATTCATATTCATCTCTAGCCTAGTTAGAAATGGGCCTACATACGTTACCATGAACGATGGCTAACAGATCGGTGGCCTGTACACCTTTACCATATACAAGGTGTTTTAGGCACTTTGCATAATAAATAAGATTTGTAGACATCATTGAATTAGGATCAAATTTGTCCTAGTATCCACTCTTCGAAAGTGTGGATATACGAGTCTTGTTAATGTATCCCAAACAACAATGCCATAAATAAGTCTCATTTGGTTTACTCAATTTGGGCCTTTTATTTGTCATGTTATATGTTTGAGATTCATTTATATTCGAAATATAAACACTGTTATTTACATCTAATGTGTATATTTCAATATCAACTTTATAAACAAAACATCTTGTGTTCTGGAATACAAAGGTATACCCGCAACAGGTTAAACTAGATACAGAGATAACGTTCCTAGTCAAATTAGGTACATTCTAACATTCTCATAATTTAAGTACATGCCCAAAGGGCAGTTCCAAAACTTAGGTTCCTACTGTCAAAACATTGACTCTCGTCATGTTTCCGACTCACAGGTCGATCTCATCTGAAGCTATTCTTATGCTAATCAGCAGATCCCGCACATCAGTTATATGTTTATGTACCACCCCCAGTATCAAAAATCCAATTTTAGAACTATTAGTGGACATATTTATTACAAATATTCATGAAGCCGAAGTCTTGCCTGTCTTCACTTTCTTCATGTCTGCTTTGTCCATACGGCAGTCACGCTTCCAGTGACCCCGTTTTCCATAATTTAGGCAGACATTTTGGGATATTTCCTTTGTCTTCCCATAAGACTGTGATGATTTAGCCTTGCCCTTTTAGAAGCTCTGGTTGTGCTTCCTAGAGCATAACCATTAACTCTCTAAGAATTTTCGTTTGGTTCATGATAAACCTGCCCTAGCATTCGGGTAGAGACTTTAAGATCAAATCTATGCAAGTCTCGGCCTCATAGGTAATGCCCAGCTAACCTAGCTGTTCGATATCATCAATCATCTGCGACACCTAATACAGAGTATACAGCTTGGTAAAATTTCTCGAAAACTGACAACACCAGAGCCGAGACCGACCAAGCTTGGCTTGGTTCAGTCTTGCATTCTGGAATGGGTAGATGAGTTCGAATATTTCGGGTTAGGACGATATCAGTTTGGGAAACTCGACAAATCACTTGACCGACCTCTTGAAGACCGACACGAGATCATAGTGGTTGGATTTTTCCTTCGACAAGTGTCATTTTTTCAGAGGCTCTTTGCAGGCTGGCATCATTTCGTGTGGTAGTTGAGAAAACAAGTTGATGTGATAGGCCATCAGAGGTGGGCTTGCTTTCGACGACGATAGACTTGGGGTAGAGAGCCCGTCAATCAGTCGGAAGGTCATGTGGGTGACGTTATTGAGGTGTGGGAATAATATTGTAACTCATGTGGTATATAAAGGAGAGTTAGTTTCATTTGTAGGGGAAATTTTGTAAGAAAGAAGAGAACACTACTTGTAAAAACAAATGAGATCAAACAGCTCGGTTTTCTTCAGAACAGCCCACAAACAGGTCGGCCGAGCTTATTTTGGTAATCAAAGCAATACCCCACTATGTGCCCGTGGATGTAGTTTGGACTTGCTCCGTCGAACCACGTTAAAACCCTCTTGTCGATCTCTGTGTTTTTTTTTTGCTTTCTGCTAAGTTTGTCTTTGGTCTCTGCATAACCAAACAAATTCAAGGTTAAAGGAAGGTTGTCTCTGGAGGGTTATCTCGAAACTGCCATTGGAACGAGAATCACCCGTCAACACTACTAATTTTTTATTAGAAGCTTGTGATTATTGTAGACATTAATTTAATAATCCACATTTTCTATCATAGAGACTTTGTCTTTATTATTATATTAAATAGGTTTGTTGTTTAAAACTCATTGAGCAATGTGAATGAAATAAATTAAATAAGCTTGTTGTCAAAACTCTTTGACAAATTTTCAGTCACCAATGTTGAAAAATTCAAAATTATGTTAAGGTCCTGACCTTATGTGGAATTATTCAACTACTCAATCTAAGACAGGTTAAAGTTAAAGCAGCTATGGTATTATTCAATCAACCACCCTTAATATAAGTAATTATAAAATATTGCAAGATATTAAAACACTAAATAATCAATGTAGTAAACAAAATCAACACAAGAATTTTGTTGACGGAGTGAAAAAATCGTACAAGTAGAATACCACTTTTGGTATAGGTTACCACCATAATCCACTATAATAGAGTAAACTTACAACAATAGTATTGGACCTACAATGACAACTTTACCGACTCGAATACCTCTCGATTGTAATAACTCGAAGAAATCTCGAAGCCTACACCAAACGGCCGTCTTCAGATACTCTGAAGTCTCTAAGCGAATCAACCCTGCGAACTCGTAACACCAGAAATTCGACTACCAATCTTCCTCCTTGAGAACTCTAAAGACTTAGGAAATTGGGTTTGAGTTGTATTTCTTTGTTGATGATTAATCAAGGATCAATATCACCAAGACAAAAAAGATAATGTAATAAAGAAAGTCTTTAAAGTGAAAATCAAGAAAGAAGAAACTAACTATATGAAGGCTCTCTAAATTGCATTTCTTCAACTGGTTAAAATGACTAATTATTTTTTTAAATATGAAGGGAAAAGATAGGGTTTTCTTTGTGTAAACCTGACAAAAAACAATTCCAAAATAACCCAGTTATACACAACCATTTGAACGTCACAAAAACTCATGATGAAAACGAGCAATTTTGCAAAACAGTTCAAACGTTATGACGAACGCACAATGAACGAGAAGCCTGTGGAAGATTTTGTTTGAACCCAATGACGAACGCGAATCGAATTTTTGGTTTCTAGAAGATTTCATTCGAACGTTAATACAAATATTCTACTAACGAACTCAGCACAGACATGTTTACGATATTAATATACAAAATCTTCCAAATACTTGTCTAATTACTCTGATATCTTGGAGACTCATTACAACTCAATTGAACTTATTTTATTACGGATATTTCCAACAAACATGGAACTAACAAATGTGACTGAGGGTTAGTAATGAGACCGAGGTTTAGTAATATAACTGAGGATAAGTAATATGACTAAGGATCAGGTTTAAGCAACAAGTACGTGGATCTCATTTTATTTATAATGTGATTGTACCCAGATCAACGTGACTTAAGTAAACATGACTTAGATAATATATTTATTACTAAGCTCAATGTGACTGTGACTGGGCTCAATTTGACTTAGGTAAATTGTGATTGAGTTCAATGTGACAGAGGTAAGCTATGTGACTGATGGTCAATAATATGACTGACTTGGTAAAATATGACTTAAGTAAACGTGATTGTGATTGATCTCAATATGACTTTGGATCATAATTGTGATTGGCCTCAATGTGATTGACACTAAGGTTAATGTGATTTTTATTGAGCTCAATGTGACTATATTTATGTCTGAGCTCAATATGATTGTTGTTGCGACTAATATTAATATAATTGTGATTGAACTTAATATCGTAAAATGTAATTGTGATTGGGCTCACTATTATTTTGATTGTGACTGAGCTTAATATGATTGACTGAGTTTAATATGACTATGTCTATGAATTTGTCTGTGATTAAGATCCATATGAATATGTCTATAACTAAGTTCATGTGACTATGGTTGAGCTTAATATGACTATCACTGAAGTCAAATGTTATTGTGATTTAACTTAATGTGAATTTGGTAAAATGTGACGTAATTGAGTTTTATATAATTTAAGTAAAATATGATTGATATTGAGCATATAAATATGTGATACTTAGTTCAATAACAAATTATTATTGTACATTTTGACATTGATATTAATTTATGTTTTCATTAAATTGGAGTTAGATTTCTATTCTTTCTAGAAAATTGTAGGCTTATTGATATGATTTTATGGGTCTTTTACATATTATAAATCAGATGTCCAAGCATATAAATACATTCGTTTTAGTGAAAGCCATAATGGTTATATAGTATGTGTGACATTATGACTTTTAGGCTGATTTTAATATTGAGGAAGTCCAAAATTTGAGAGAGATTCATTAATGAAAGATGTAAGAATAAATGTTAAGTGTATAAATTTTTACATATTGTGATTTTAAGTCTGGATAAATGAGATATGAATGTTTGAATATGACTAGTCTAAAATCACCAGTCTTTTATAAACATATGAGAATTGTTTTCCTTATTTTTTGGTCGAAACATATCGATAATTAGACTTATTTTAAACCTTGTGTTTTGTGAAGAAGGTAATTGTGAGCTCTCCGATACTTTTAGATGCATCTTTATATTTTCTATATTTATAAATCTGACTTGTATTAAGATTGTATGTTGATGTAAAAATTTATGTTACGTACACTATTTTTATGTAACTATTTCAAAATTTATATTCACCAACAATAGATGTAAGACATTCAAGCCGGTCCGTAACGTTATTCATCACTTTCAGTTGATTCATGCTTTAATCCAAATTCTTATCCGACTAGTTATAAGGAAGGAACAATATGTGGTTTTATGTTATTAGTCTTCATCCTAACCGGATTCAAGTTTTATGGTTTCCTAAGTTTGTAATTGAACCAAAATGGTCGTGTATGTATATCATTGTGTTGTTTTTAAACTAATGTTATGTAGATTAATAATATATAATTTTTTTATAAAACTTTTATTTTTGTTTTTTTTTTTAAAAATGTAAGATGTGGACAATGCCAAGTGTATTTTTAACCTCTTACCTTTCTCAAAGCTCGAACTCATATATAAGTTGTATTAATATGTTTATAAACCAACTCAACTATACCCTTAGAGGCTTGATAAAAAAACTTTAAATTTTAAGGGATATTTACTTTTTAAATTCAAAGTTCAAAAAAATAACAACAACTAGATGACGATCCGTATGATACACGGGGCTCATATTGAATATATTATAATTCATGTTATCATTACCTCATTCAGAGATTCTATAGAGGTTATATAGGTTGTGAGAGCTTGTCATGTTATTATTGATAGATGATATTATTACGTAGATATAATATTGTTAGGAATTTTGAGTTTTGATATCATAATGGGGACAGATTGATTGTCTGAACATCAAACTGTGGTGGAATGTCGAGAGAAGATTGTCACCCTTCATATTGCAAATGAGTCGATTCAAGTATATTCAACATGTTTCGGCTATGCATACCTACATGATGCTCCAGAAAGGGGTTTTAGGTTATTTAGCTTATTTGACATATTCCAGAGTTGCTAAGATGAGTTTAATCAGGTCTCAGTGGTTATGGACTATCCAGATGTATTCCCTGGTGAGCTGTCAGGTCTACCAACAGTCAATGAGACTGATTTTTACATTGATGTGGTTCTGGATACACAACCTATATTATTCCTCCATATGGAATGGTTCCAGTGGAACTCAATGAGTTGAAGGCTCAGTTGTATGATATTTTAGACAGATGATTCATACGCCCCAATATGTCTCATTGGGGTGTTTATATGCTCTTTGTAAAGAAAAATGATGGAATCCTTCGACTGTGCATTGATTATAGGCAGCTGAATAAGGTAACAATCAAGAATAAATATCCATTACCGAGGATCGATGATTTGTTTGATCAGTTACAGGGGCACAATGTTTCTCCAAGATTGATCTTTTGTCTGGATATCATCTGTTTAAGATTCGGAAGAAGGATATTTCGAAGATAGCTTTTCGGACTAGATATAGACATTATGAGTTCTTGATGATATCACTTGGCCTAACAAATTCCCCAGCAACCTTTATGAATTTGAAGAATAGTATGTTTAGATCTTTTCTGGATCGATTTGTGTTTGCTTTTATTGATGACATCATGATTCATTCGCGTAGTGAACAGGAGCATTCAGAAGACCTTCATAAGTTATTACAGGCACTGAGAGAACACAAACTCTATGCCAAGTTAGACCTGGCCGCCGGTTCGGTTCCGGTTCGGAACCGAACCGAACGGCTGGTTTTGCGGTTCCACAAGTGTGGAACCGGCACCGAACCGGTTAATTCCGGTTCCACACTAAAGTGGAACCGGAACCGTAAACCGAACCGGTCGGTTCCGGTTCGGTTTAAGGTTCCCCTTCCGGTTTTTTTTTTTTTTTTAATAATAAATTTTAAAAAATAGAAAAATTCTATAATCGTAATGTTTTTTCATACTATCACATCATTTTTATAAAAAAAAAAATTTTATAAAATTCTTTTAACATATAATCGTTTTTTATAGCCAACTCTTGGCTAGTGCTTTCTTTATATAAGCGATGTGGGATATTGTTACTTTGCTATTGTGTCCCACATCGCTTATATAAAGAAGTCAATAACCAATAGTTGGTTAAAAAAAGATGTGGACATTCATGTTTTAGTAATGCAATTTTAAACCTCATTAAATAATTATTATTAATAAAAAATTGAGATTTACTTGTGAAACCTTACGGTTCCAAGAAAATAAAATTTTTTTTTTAACTTCCGGTACGGTTTCGCTTCCAGCGGTTCCAACCGGTTCGGTCAGGGTAAGAACCCTAACCGAACCGGTCAGGTTCCGGTTCGGTTCCGGAACCGGAACCGGTCGGTTCCAACCGGTTCGGTTCCGGTTCCGAACCGGAACCTTGGCCGGGTCTATGCCAAGTTCTCGAAGTGTGAGTTTTGGCTTTCAAATGTGATATTTTGGGCCATGTAGTTTCTAATGAGGAGATTAATGTAGACTCTCAAAAGATTGAAGCTATACAGAATTGGCATCGACCGACTAGTGTGACTGAGATATGAAGTTTCTAGGGTTAGCAGGTTACTACATGTTTGAGAATTTCTCTAGAACAGCTGCCCGTTGACACGATTGACTCAGAAAAATATATAGTTTTAGTGGTCTGATGCTTGTGAGAGAAGCTTTCAGGAATTCAAAGAGCGATTGATTACAGCTCTTATCCTAGCACTGCCATCGGGTTATGGGGATATACAATGTATTTTGATGCTTCCATTGTGTACTGATGCGGATAGGGAAACTAATTGCTTATCCATCCAGACATCTGAGGTCATATGAGCAGAACTATCCCACCAATGATCTAGAGATAACGACTGTGATTTTTGCTTTGAAGATATTGAGGCATTATTTATATGGAGAGACATTTGAAATATACACTAATCACTAGTGTCTCAAGTATTTCCAGATTCAGAATGAACTCAACTTGAGACAGAGACGGTGGGTTAAGCTGATGAAGAATTATGATAGACTGTGCTTAGATGAGATAGTGTCATTACACAGTGTGCCAATCTCTATCATCTTAGACAGAGGTTCCCATATTACATCAAAGTTATGGCAATTATTTCAGAAAGCCTTAGGTTCATAGTTATATTTTAGTACGACTTTCCATCCTTAGACAGATGACTAATCAGAACTAACCATACATAATTTGGAGGATATGCTGAGGGCATATGTTATAGATTTCCAGAGTTATAATCATGTCATTATGTATAATATAATTAGTAGATATCATGATTCTCTATGTGTCAGATATTACAATACAGACAATATATGTATGTACACAAATTTATGTTCGAGCATATCACCCATTTGCATCATGTAATATTCAGTTGTTTTATATGCATAAGTATACAGTTTGATCATTTAGTTAGATGAGTAATGGCTTATGGAGATGGGTTCACCTAGTTTCATACCGGTAACACCCCATGGAATCAGGATGTTACATAGATATAATAATTTATATAAATAATAAGGAGAAAATACAGGTGAGGATTTAAGGAGAGCGTAGAGACAAGAAAGAAGAGTGAAGAGTGTTTGTGAGACGGCGATTTTTGTATAAAACAAAGAAGAATCAGTCAATGTTCCACAAAGATAATTCACCATTGCGATTTCCTTATCAAAAGCTCAAATTAATCACAAAAGAAAATACCCAAAAACTGAACAGTTCTTAAAATCAACATTTTAAAAGAAACCGAACAATGATTAAAATCAATTCTTCATTTTCAATGAGTTTTGTATTAATGCAGATTTGATTTAATGAGTTAGAATGAGTTTTGAAGTTTTAATGAGTTTGATTTAAGGCAGTTTAAGTCATTTGTGAACTTGATGAAATGGACGAGTTTTCTTTTTAATTGTTTAGTCGCCGAACATAATACACACAGTGTTTCCAAAAGTTTTTAAATGTTTGATTGACCTCCAAAAAGTATTAATTTATCAATGGCAAATCAAGAGCCATTGGAATATTAAATAAAAGTTGGAAAAAAAATTGATTTTCACCCCAAATCAAGGAGAGGAGCCTAAAGTTTCCAAGATGAATGGGAAAATATTAATGGTGCATTTACGTACTCGTAATCGTAATCGTAATCGTAATGAGATGGAATCGGAATGAAATGGAATTGGGATGAGTTGGAATGAGAATGGTAAATCGAAATGAGAATAAATTGTTTACTTAACTGTAGGAATCAGAATCAGAATGAAACAGTATTACCATTGATGTGTTTACTTTATCCAGTTATCGAAATGAATTGTTAAAAAATTACAAAAATATCCTTAGATATAATTATATATTAATTTATTATTTATTAATTATTATTAATTTTTGATATATTAAATTACTCAATGTTAAATTATTCTTTTATTAAAATATTAAATATTATTTTATTATTATTTATTGATTAATAGTGTTTATTTATTATTTATTATTTAAGTATTAATTAATTATTAATGTATTAAATTACTAAATATTAAATTATTATTTTATTAAAATGTTAAATATTATTTTATTATTAATTATTATTAATTATATTTATTTATAAATTAATTATTAATAAGTATTACTTTATTAATTAATTATTAATGTATTAATTACTAAATATTAATATATTCTTTTATTAAATTATTATTTTATTAAATAATAAATATTATTATTATTGATTATTGATTAATTATTAATATATTTATTTATTATTTATAAATTAATATTAATTAATTATCTTATGAATAATATTGTAATTTCCATCAATAATGGGAATGAAATTTACAACACAAAAGCTCCTTTAGTGCATCTTGAATCTCAGATATAGTCAAATGGATCTCTTTTTGACTTCTAATCTCCCCTTGCACTAAACTAATAACACTTTTTGCATCAGACTCAAACATGATTGAGCATCCCTCCAATGTAGCTTTCTTGACACACTGCATTCCTAAGAGAAAAGCTTCAGCCTTTGCCTGTTCAGGATCTCCATAGAAGCTGGACTTTGCCAATTCACAGGGCTAACACTTCTCCCCTGCTGTTTCTTATAACTGCAACAAGCCCCGACTCACCTTGGTCTGCATCTGTAGCAGCATCAACGTTAACTTTTATCCATTCTTGGCTTGGTGGTGTCCAGCAGCTTTTGTTGATATCCTCATTGCTTGCCTCCATTGCTTCTTTCAAAAGAAGAGCAGGCTGCTGCAGCTCTAGCCAACACTTGCTTGCTGTCACGTTTAACTCCCTGGAACAAGCTTTCATAGGAATTCCTTTATAGGGGACTCTTGCCAACACCCTTCACTCTCTTCGCAAAAGAACAGCACATGAGCTACTGTCTCCCAATGCCCTCCAAATCTCTGACAGACTCCATTGGCAGCAACTTTCTTTTCAAAAAGCCTAGAAGCTTTTGGAATCAAGTTTGTCAAACAATGCCACAAAAATATTTTGACCTTCTCTAGAGCTTCCATTGCCCAAACAATCTTCCATTTTCCTGATTCGTGTACTGAACATAAAGCTCTGAGTCCCCTCTTAACATCACTAGCTAGATGATACACACTTTTTACTGAGAACACACCCCTCTTTTCGAAGTGCCAGCAAACTTGATCTTCCTTGGCCGTCCTCGGCAATGGGACTTTGAGGATTTCCTGACGGTCAACCTCCAAAAAATGCTGTCTGATCAACTCTTCATTCCAGCAACCTTCATTAGTTATCAGCTCCTTGACTTTAGTTTCCTTTTCAAGAGTTTGAGGTGAAATAGGTCTGAAACTTCCTGGTCTAGCTAGCCAGTTACTCCCATAAATAAGAATGTTTTCCCCGTTGCCAACATGCCATCTAATTCCTTTTTTCAACAGTTCTCTACCCTAAAGGATACTTTGCCACATGAAAGATGGATTGTACCTGTTGGAAATTAATTGTTGTTAATTATTTGATGTTGTTAAATAACAACAATTAGTAATAATTTCATTTGGAAATTATTAAGTTAATTATTTGGTGTTGTTAAATAACAACAATTAGTAATAATTTCATGTTGGAAATTATTAAGTTAATTATGTGGTGTTGATTAAATAACAACAATTAGTAATGATTTCATTACTAAGTAAACAACAAGAATTGTTAATCAAATAATTAAGTAACAACAAGAGTTGTTAAGTGACAACAATTAGTAAAATGTTAAATGAGGAACATATGGTACACCCATGATGGTAACATTTTTGGAAGGGTTAGAAAAGGTCATTATGCATCCTAATAATGTGATTAATAGTAATCAATGCATGTGATTACATAGTGACTTGATTTCCCTCCTATAAATAAGACCATTTGCTTATTGAGTTAAGCAATCAATTAAGTTTGATTAAGAGGTCTCTACAAGCATAAAAGGTATGCAATTGTGTTGTGGTTAGTATAGATTTATTTCAATTAGCATGTAAATAAATCTAGGACTAGTAATACATGTATGGTTAGATCCTAAGAGGACAAACATGTAAATATATTAGGGATTATGTTTCCTAACATTGGTATCAGTAGCTTAAATGCATGCATATTCTAGTTGGATTACACAAAAATTGCATGAACATGCATGAAAAATGTTGAAAATGTTTCTGGTTTTTTGTTTTTTCAAAAATAATTTTCTTCCAACTTTGGGCCGTAATAACTCTCTGTAGAAAATTGATAATCGCATGTTCAAATATGTTTTGAAAACTACGTCATGAGATCTTCAATTTGGTATATCATTTGCTTAATTTGAATTAAAATTGAGAAAGATATGGACCCTAGAAGTTGGCTAGTTGAATCTGTTTTTACCCAGAAAAACACTCCCATAATAGACGTACTACATGTCATCCGGTGTTTAGAGAAGAGGACGACAAGTCGTCCGCTTTTCCTGTACGACAAGTCGTACGAATATAACAGACACGGACGACATGTCGTCCATGACCATGTCAACCGACAAGTCGGCTGGCAGTATTAGATTAAAACGACATGTCATACGGCCACAGAACAAGAGGACGACATGTCGTCTGCGCGTGGAAGTAAACCGAGGCTAGTCGGCGCGTGAGGGCGCGTGAGGGCGAGTGGGAGCCCGTGGCCGGCGCGTGGAAGCGCGTGGAGGCGCGTGAGGCATTCATGGGACGCGTGACTGGCGCGTGAACATCCGTGTTGGCCCGTGTTGGTCATGTATGTATCGGTTTGCTTTGGTAATTCCGATCTGTCATGATTAAATGTCTATTCCTTTTGCATATTGTACTAATCGGCCATGATAAATTTGTTTTATCATATAAACTTTGTGTTTATGTAATGAATATCTTTGTGATGTTTATTTTAGTTAATGTAACTTCGTGTTTCATTATATTGATTTTTCTTTGTATTTGTTGCAGAAAAATCATGCCGATCAGACAAAGAACTGCAAAAAGAGTTATGACATCCGCCCACAGTGAAAGATTGAAAGACATGTTGCTGGATTTGGATAAATATCGAATGAAAGAAGATGATATGATATGATCTCGCATATAATTACCTTCAATAACATGTTACAAGAATCACAGCCTATAGACCAATAAGCTTTTGCAATATTATATACAGGATAATTGCAAAAGCCATTGCAAACCGCCTGGAACAGTTTCTCCATATGTCGATCTCAGAAAATCAGTGTGCATTTGTTCCTCAATGACTTATAACAGATAATATCATTTTAGTATCTATAAAGTGAAAAGCCGGAAAAAAGGAAAGAAGGGGTTGGTGGCTATGAAGCTTGATATCAGATAAGGCCTATGATAGGATAAAATGGAGCTTTGTGGACAAGGTGATGCAGAAGCTGGGGTTTTCTTCACAGTGGCGAAGACTGATTATGAAGTGCATTTTCTCTTCATCCTTCCCAGTGATCATCAATAGGAAACCTGTGGGTCGTTTTAGCCCAAATACAGAACTATTTACTCTTAATATTTTGGCAAAATATAATTCTCTCCCCTCATATTGAAGGATGGAATTTTTGCAGTGAGAGAACTGAATGAATATCCTCCTCGCATGCTGTACCGGATATTTCCTATTACTCAGAGAATACAAGCCTTGCCTAACCATGGTAGCATCTTCGACAAAACCACCAGATACTTGCACCATTGCAAGGTCTAGAAAATAATCCAAAAAAAATTATTGCTATTTCTTTCTTGGCTCTGTGCTATGAACATGAAATACAGAAACCGTTCCGTTACCACCATCCATTTCTGTTTCCCTCATTATCAAAGGCTTATGTCGAGTCTTTGAAAATTGTATGTCTCCATTAAGAACAGAACCAATAATCTCTCAACTTCAATTTCTCTATGGTCCATCGTCGTGTTGTGATTAAACACACAATAATAGAGGTGATTGGAGAGAAAACTCTTCTTTTATATTACTCACAAAAGAATTACAAAGCTTTATAACCCAAGCTTTACAAAAAAACTCTCACACCACTTTACTCTCTATTAAACTCACTTCTGGGATTTCTGGGATTTCTAGGGATGCTCTAACAATGATCCTAAAGCTCAGATTTATAGTGAAGCAAAACGTGTGCACTGTTGCAACACGTTTTGCTTCACGCGTTGCATGGTTGGCTGTCAAAGCCATGCTTTCGTGCAAGCAAATGCTTGCTACTTACACTCATGAGCTGTTTTCAACAAATCTCCCCCCATCGGTGAAGATTTTCCAAAATCTGAGCCGACCATCAATCATCCAAATCGGATCCTCCAAAGGATCCTCCCCTGGCTGCATCTGTATGACTGCCTATGTACCCTGAGTTGGGATCAAGCCAATCGTAGTTCTCTGAATCTCCCCACTCTGACTATGTGGAGAGTTTTGTCATCCCGGCTATGGCACGACAGATTTCAAGCTTCTCCTTCGGTAAAACCTTCGTGAACATATCGGCACCTTGTTGTCATCGGTGTGAATTTTCCTGAGTTCTAACAGCCTTGAGCTCAGGACGTCCCGTATCCAGTGATACCTCACATCGATATGTTTTGACCTCGAATGAAAGGTGAAATTTTTACCGAGATAGATAGCTCACTCTGGCTATCGCAGTACAAAATGTACTTCTCCTGCTTGAAACCCAATTCATGGACGAATGTCTTCATCCACACAATTCCTTGCAAGCCTCTGTCACTGCAATGAATTCTGCCTCTGTTGTAGAAAGTGCAACACACCTCTACAACCTCGACTGCCATGCCACAGCTCCTCCTGAGAGAGTAATCAGATACCCCGAAGTAGACTTTCGGGTATCCACATCTCCTGCCATATCTGAATCGGTGTAGCCTATCAACATTGGTTTGTCGCTGCTTCCAAAACATAGCCTCATTTTGGATGTGCCTCGAAGATACCGCATGATCCATTTGATAGCATTCCAGTGTTCCCGTCCTGGGTTTGACATAAACCGGCTGACCAATCCAACTGCGTGTGCTAAGTCTGGCCTCGTGCATACCATGGCATACATAAGACTTCCCACTACTGAGGTGTAAGGAACCTGTTTCATTTCCTCATTCTTTGTCTCAGTAGAGGGACTCTGTTGTGTACTCAATCTAAAGTGGGTAGCAAGAGGAGTGCTAACCGCTTTAGCCTTGTCCATCTGGAATCTCTGAAGTACCTTCTCGATGTACTCCTCCTGTGACAAGTATAACCTCCTGGCTTTCCGATCACGACCGATCCTGATGCCAAGAATCTGTTTAGCTGGCCCCAAGTCTTTCATCTCAAAAGACTTACTCAGTTGCTGCTTCAAATTATCAATCCTCGATTGATTCCGGCCAACTATCAACATATCATCTACATATAGCAGTAAGATGATAAAGTCATCGTCAGAAAACTTCTGAACGAAAACACAATGGTCTGAAGTAGTCTTCTTGTATCTCTGCTCCCCCATAACTGACTCAAACTTCACGTACCACTGTCTCGGTGCCTGTTTCAAACCATAGAGGCTTTTCCTGAGTCTGCACACATGGTCCTCTTTTCCTCTGACTCTGAAGCCTTCTGGTTGCTCCATGTAAATTTCTTCTTCCAGATCTCCGTGAAGAAATGCGGTTTTGACATCCATCTGCTCAACTTCCAGGTCGAGGCTTGCTGCTAAGCTGAGTACCACTCTGATGGATGACATCTTCACAACTGGAGAGAAGATTTCATCGAAGTCAATGCCTTTCCTCTGATTGAATCCCTTGACAACTAGTCTGGCTTTGTACCGGGGTTGTGAAGTATGCTCTTGTTGCTTCACCCTGTACACCCATTTATTCTTCAAAGCCCGCTTGCCTCTTGGCAATTTCACAAACTCAAAAGTGTGATTGTCATGCAAAAATTTCATCTCATCTTGCATGGCTTCCTCCCACTTTTCTCTGTCTTCTGTTTCCACAGCCTCCTTGTAGCTCTCGGGTTCTCCCCCGTTAGTAAGCAGCACATACTCATATGCAGAGTATTTGGTTGAAGGTCGCCTCTCTCTGTCAGACCTTCTCTGTGGAACTGTTGGTGTAGCTTCTGGTACTGGTGGTTGATCATGATCATCATCTCTGGGAGCTTCATCACCTGTACCCTCATGTCTGGGAACCTCATCTTCAACTCGTACTGGCACCGGTGTGTGAGGTTCTGGATTCACATTTCTGTATTGCCGGGGCATTGTCTTCATATCCTTCCGGATATCTTCTATGGTCTGGTCTTCAACAAAGACAACATCTCGGCTTCTGACAATCTTCTTCTCCACAGGATCATAGAGTTTGTAGCCGAAATCATCCTGACCATAGCCAATAAAGACACATTGTCGCGTCTTTGCATCAAGCTTGGATCTCTCGTCCTTTGGGATGTGTACAAATGCTTTGCACCCAAAGACGTGCAAGTGTTGGTATGACACTTCTTTACCTGTCCAAGCTTGGTTAGGAACATTACCTTTCAGTGCGACCGCTGGGGACATGTTCAAAACATGTACTGCTGTGTTGAGTGCCTCCCCCCAAAATATCTTCGGCAGCTTGGCTTGTGACAGCAAGCTTCTGACCCTTTCGCACAAGGTTCTGTTCATCCTCTCAGCTAAGCCATTCAGCTGAGGTGTCTTCGGAGGTGTCGTTTGATGTCTGATTTCTTGCGTCTTGCAGTACTGATCAAATGGACCTCTGTATTCTCCACCATTGTCTGTTCTGATGCACTTCAGTTTCTTGCCGGTTTCTCTCTCCACCAAAGCATGAAACTCATTGAACACTCCAAGCACTTGGTATTTTCTCTTCAAGATGTATGCCCAGATCTTCCTTGAATGATCATCAATAAATGTCACAAAATATAGTGACCCACCAAGTGTTCGTGTCTGCATCGGACCGCATACATCTGAATGTATGAGATCTAGTACCTCCGGTTTCCGTTGAGGCGGGGAGCTCTGGAAGGATACTCTGTTCTGCTTTCCAGCCATGCAGTGTTCACACTTCCGTAAGTGTGAGTTCTTCAATTCCGGAAGAACATTCCGCCTGCGTAGTATCTCCATCCCTATTTGGCTCATGTGACCGAGCTTTTTATGCCATAACTCGGCTGCTTCATTACTGTTGACTGTATTTATGCTACTATTTGAAAGCTTAGCATGCATCAAATACAGAGTTGAGTCTTTCTTACCTCGTGCCACCACCATTGATCCTTTAGTGAGCTTCCAGCATCCGTCACTAAAGGTGCTGCAGAAACCTTCATCATCCAGCTTGCCTGTTGAGATCAGGTTTAACCGGATGTCAGGGATGTGCTTGACTCCCTTCAACACTAGCCTTGTCTCGTTGTCTGTTTCAAGGCAGATGTCTCCAATACCGACGGCTTTGGACTGTCCGTCATTCCCCATCCTTACAGCACCGTAGTCCCCTGGTGTGTAAGATGAAAAGAAGTCTCTGCGAGATGTGGCGTGTATGGATGCGCCACTATCTATCACCCAACTGGTCTCGTGGCTGGCAAGATTCACAACATCTTCTTCATATATTATATGAAATTCTTTGGAGGTCTTCTCGGTGGTAGTAGCAACTCTTTCTTGATTAGAGTCACCATCTCTTCTGGACTGCTCGTTCTTCAGTTTGTAGCAATCCCTCTTCATATGGCCTTTCTTCTTGCAGTGATAGCACTCAATATCCCTCGTTCTTGATTTCCCCTGGTTCTTGTCTGATCTCCCTGGGCCTCGGCTTTTACTCCTCCCCCTTCTGGTGTTCTTTTCTGTCACTAGAGCTTCTGAGTTGAAGCTGATGCTGACTCCTGCATTCCCGTCCTCTTTTCTTCCTCGAAGATCCTGGTCTTTGCCATCTCCATAGTGACTTTCCCATCTGCGGCTGAATTGATCACCGTAGATCTGAACGTTTCCCAAGATTCTGGTAACGTATTAAGAAGTATTAAGCCATTTACCTCATCACCGAAGTCTATGCCCAATCCAGACAATTCCTTCATTGTTCCGAGGAAATCGTTGATATGGTCCGCCACAGCTGTACCCTCCTGGTATTTCAAACCCATCATCTTCTTGATGTAGTACAGCTTGTTGTTGCCAGTCTTTGCTCGAAAAAGCTCCTCCAGCTTTCTTCATAAGACACGTGCATTTATCTCTTCACTGACATGGTTTACGATACTGTCGTCGATCCACTGACGAATAGTACTGCATGTTTTCTGGTGAAGATTAGCCCACTTTCCATCTATCATTCCTTCTGGTTTCTGCTCCAGAAACACTGATCCATCATAGTCCTTCACATACAGAAGGTCTTTCATCCATCCTCTCCATGTGAAATAGTTTGTACTGGTTAACAAAATCATTTTTCCGTTGCTCCCCTCCATCATAAAAATTCTAAGCAGAATTTCAAAAAACAGACCTCACAGTTGCGTCCGAAATGGTCGAAAATGGTGAAAATGACACTTTGTTTGTCAAAATCCGACACAGGGACCAAATTGCAAATTTCAGAAATTACAGGGGTCAAATTGCAATTTCCTAAAATTCAGGGGCCAAAGTGAAATTACGGAAAAGTTAAGGGACTAAATTGTAATTTACAAAAAGTTCAGGGACTAAATTGTAAATTACTGAAAGTATAGGGGCTAAACTGTACTTTTCAGAAAGTTCAGGGACCTATCTGAAATTTACCAGGCACCGCTGACGTGGCTTGATGACGTGGCACGTGCTGACGTGGCAGATGACTGGGCTGCTGACGTGGCGCTGACTGGGCTGCTGACTGGGCGCTGACGTGGCGTTGACTGTGCGCTGACTGGGCGCTGACGTGGCGCTGACTGTGCGCTGACGTGGCGGCTGACTCAGCGTCTTCAACCTTCGGCTGGCGCGTGGAGGCGCGTGGAGCGCGTCGGGCGCGTGGGTTGCTCACTGGTTGGCGCGTGGCGCGTGAAGGGTCACCGGAGCTCCGTTTGATCGCCGAAAAATACCACCGTGCTCGTCTCGCCGTGAAAAGTCTGATGGTATGCTCAAAATCGATTTTCGACAACTTTTGTCGGAACCGACTTTCTAAACCGAACCTCTGTTTCCGAGTTTCGGGATCCCTCCGAGTAACCTTAGCTCTGATACCACTTGTTGTGATTAAACACACAATAATAGAGGTGATTGGAGAGAAAACTCTTCTTTTATATTACTCACAAAAGAATTACAAAGCTTTATAACCCAAGCTTTACAAAAAAACTCTCACACCACTTTACTCTCTATTAAACTCACTTCTGGGATTTCTGGGATTTCTAGGGATGCTCTAACAATGATCCTAAAGCTCAGATTTATAGTGAAGCAAAACGTGTGCACTGTTGCAACACGTTTTGCTTCACGCGTTGCATGGTTGGCTGTCAAAGCCATGCTTTCGGTGCAAAGCAAATGCTTGCTTACACCTCATGAGCTGTTTTCAACACGTCGCCTGCAAAAACTGCAAACTTCCCCTTCTTGGGTTTGTAGGCTACCAAGAACTTATCCAATGATTTGAATCCTGATTTGTCAAATGCGCTTAAGAATTTGAATCCTGATTTGTCGAATGCGCTTAAGAATGACGACTGCTTAGTAGCATCGAAGAGAGCGCAAGTTAAGGAATTTCTAGAGCCAAAGACTGTGTGCTGTTGCCTAGATAGTGACTCCTGGGAAGCCTGGAATCGCAAAACATGTACAATGAGACAATTTTAGCATAAATCAAATTTCAAACATTTTCTCTAGGCTAAGACAAACATTTAACTTGATGCAAAAAAATGTTACAGATCAATTTGCAAATTTGGCAGGCACATGTAAACTTCTTAATTTTTGCACCTAAGCATAACTTGATTGTTAAGAGGAACAAAATACATTAAGGAAACATCAACCCACCCACACACAAAAAATGAGTTTTTTTTAATCCGAAAAATCAAATTCTTATACTATCACAAGAAAGCTTACCAATGGCACCAACCAGTCAAAAATTGCATGTATTTTACTAATTTAGATGTTCTATAGTTCTTACCTTCTTAAGCATAACCTACTAGTACATTTGGATTCTATTTAACTCCTTGAGATTATATAAGGATCTAAAAACAAGTAATAATATTTTATGCTTAAGAAACATGAATGTTTTCCATGTTTGTCTCCAAATTAAAATATAAAGATAATTCTGCTTCTGATTTCCATGTTGTTAACAAATTCATAATGCTAGAGAAGATATTACTTACATCTAATAGGATGGGCTCCAGCTTCTCCCTTGCTCTGGAAGACCTGAAAGCACCTATAATGCAAACAGGAGTTGCCTCCCCACATATAGCTTCGAAATTTGAGCCTGTCAACAGAGGTATCTGCTCCACTGAATCACTCTGTGCTTTGCTAGCCCGTGTAGAAGCTGCCTTTTTGTTATTTTTTACAAAACCATCAAGTAATGTCCTGAGATCGTGAATTGAAGATTTCCGATTTTTCACTTATAGCCCTGTCTTTAGAATGTGTTTCTCCCCATTTGATAACCAGCCAACAATAGTTGGAAGTGTTAGAATTTAATTTGCAACAGGACCTTTAACACAAGAGCTTAGAATACAATTAAATGAATTTATCGGATGATCCAGGGAGCATACCTGATTTAGAATCTATATCTGCAGCGGAAATTTCTGTAGATCCGTTGAAAAGTTGCACTGAGGAGATCACCCTTTGCTCCCCTCTTCTTGATGGTGAGAAACTTACTCGCCCTGATTAAGCTTTTTTATGCCTTAAATTTCTCCAAACCTTATGAAACTATTTCTCTATTTCTCTCTCTCTTCCTTTATTTTCTTGCAATTGGTCTTGGCAATTTCACACAAATGAGAAGCATACATGTTTCTTTAAATATGCCATCAATTCAATAATTGATGGTGAGATATGTTGTCCATGTGAATGAACATGGCAATAATGTTCATTCACGTGAACAACAGCCAATGGAGAAAACTCCAAAAAAACAAATAATAGAGAGAGATGAGATTAATCAATTAAGGCAGCTTATTGAATAAGCTATGTAGGAGAGTTAGAGTGAGATCTTAGCTCACAAATTTATGGAGTGTAATGGGCTCACCCATCAAAAGCTCATAACAAATCCAGAGCCCCGCTCTAATATCCACACATCAAATAATATAGAGTTGCAGTCCACTTTATTAGATCAAACAATTGGGCTTCACAGTTTCTATTACAAAAACAATTATCTTAGCGCTTTATATTAAAACCCGTATCACAATTAATATAAGCCCATAATTAGAATAAAATATTCTAACATTCTCCCACTTGGGCGATATCAATTGTGGATGTTTTAATGCTAAGAAAACTTTATGGATCCAAAATTGGTTCAGAAACAACTCTAGTAAATCATTCCGTCCAATAAGATCGTAGATATAGAATCATGGCGGTACCTACATTATAATGCAACATAGTCCATTCCATGGTCACGTATACCAAACAACCTTATCGACATGAACAAGATGTGATAGAGCAGTAAGATACAATAGCACTCACTTTATGATCTAAAAATAATGTGCTATTTTCTCTTATCGGTCACCAATTTCTCTACCTTATGCAGCCCATGCCACATGAGAAATTAAGGCTTAAATATAAGCATGTATGTCTTTTATTAAAACTTTCCTCAAGCTTGTTATTTATAGCAAAACTTATACAATTTTTAATTAATAAAAGTTCTAATCAATTTTTATGCGGGCTTAATCTAATTTATCCAAATATGTATAATTAGGTGTGACTAATTACCTTTGTCTACCACTCTGATTTAATCCAATTAAATTAAGACAAAGATTAGGTAATGGATTAGTTCAATGTTTGCCACTTTGATTGAATCCAATTAAATCAAGCCAAAAACACCTATAATTATAAATTTTCATTTACCAAAATATCCTCAAATGGTAGAGATATTATGAATTTATAATTAAACCCTTTGTGTAATTATTAAATTAATCCAATTAGGTCAAAGTAAATAATCAATATTATCCAATAACACTTGATTATCTTAGTTGATAATTATAATATCAAATATTATCTTTTATCAAAATTAATCGGCTGCTCAAGTGTTCAATGAGTCCACTTCATATTGGGACTCTTTAAGCTCAAACACGTTCATCATATAAGCTAGCTAATATGTACACAATTCGGCCACCTCTGAATTCGCGAAGAACACGAACGACCTTTCTAAACTATAAAAGTCGAGGTCATCACATATGTTTATCAATCCCTCTGTTGCAGGCTATTCGAGTTGTGCTTAGGAAACATAGAATACACCGTCAAGTTTCCAATGCGCACATCTTATGTCTACACGCCCTTGATTCTTTATAACTGATGCGATTCACCCTAGGTGATTGACTTTGGCCAAAGTCTTAAGAATCGTGACTTACTCACATGGATACCTAAACCCTTTACGGTACACATACGGGCCGGCAGATTCTATCTTGATTTGTATTTGATTAACGAGTGCATCGGTCCCCACCCAAAGAACATCTAAAGGCCAGACCATGAAATGTTTCTTACATACATGACATCAAAGTGTGGATGATCTCACAAAATCAATGTTATCCTATAGTCAAAGGATTACATATGCTACTCGACTCGAGGAAATTCTTATTGACGGTGGTGAATACTTCCAACTATTAGGAATCGCATGTGAGTCATTCAGTATTCGGTCCAACCAATACCCACACATCTATACGAGCTTCCAAAGTTCATGGTACATCGGGTTAAACTATTGGAACTCCAATTCCAATATACGACATGTGCTAGTCTTCTAGGTAATATGAATTCAACCGTATTCCAAAACCAACAACTAGGAATATTTACTTTAAGAATAGTTTACAATAGTAATACTTATCCCAATGTCGGACCACCTAGTGTCCAGTATTACTACATGCCTATTCTAAGGTCGATCTCATTCTTAGCACATTTATGCATAATTTAATATGCTTAATGACAATATCATTAATAAGGTATGAAATGTAAATATAGTTATTTTACTAATAAATAATAAAATGTACAATACATTATTCGGATTGGCACTCAAAGCACCAACTCACACTTGCTTAGTGTTAATCTGGATGGTACCACAGTCTCATCTCCTCCACATGTTTATCGAATAACTTAAGAGGTAAGGCCTTTGTAAGCAGGTCTACTGTGTTGTTTAATCCTTGAACTTCCAAGACCACTATGTCTTTACATTCAATAATCTCTCTAATAACGCATATTTCTTTTCCACCTGCTTAGACTTGGAATGTGCCATCGGCTTCTTAGCATGCTCAATGGCTCCGCTATTATCACAATACAATGGGATCAAATCTGCAATATTAGGCATAATGCCAAGTTCTGTGATAAAATTTATAATCCAAACAGCTTTTTTAGCAGCTTCTAAAGCCATTATAATTCCGCCTCATTGGTGAAATCTGTTGTTGAGCCTTGCTTTAAACATCGCCAACTAACCGCACCATCGTTAAGGGAAAATATGTATTCTGATGTAGATTTTCTATCATTTGGATCTCCCTAGAAGTTGGAGTCTGTATAACCCTTAACTTGTAGCTCATCTTCTCCATATATCATAAATTTATCCTTAATACCCTTAAAATATTTCAGGATATGTTTCACGGATGTCCAATGATCATTATCTGGATCAGATTGATATCGGCTAGTCACACTGACGCCGAAACTGATGTCAGGTCTTGTACATAGCATAGCATACATTATGCTTCCAATACAAGAAGCATATGGCAAGTTAGAAATCCTAACTTTCTCTTCCTCAGACTGGGGTGCCATTTTCTTCGAAAGATGTACGCTATATCAGAAAGGTAAAACCGTACATTTCTAACATCCTATCTATGTACGTCGATTGCGACAACCTTATAAGCTTTCTAACTCTATCCTGGTAGAGTCTTATACCTAGTATATAGGAAGCTTCACCCATATCTTTTACGGAGAAATTCTTGCAAAGGTAGACTTTCGCACTTTGCATCAATCTTATATCATTTCCATTGATAAAGATGTCATCTACATACAAGACTAGGAAAATTATCATGCTCTTACTAACTTTCTTATAAACACAAGGTTATTCTTCATTCTTTATGAATCTAGATAATCTAGTTATCTCATCAAAACGACGATTCCAGCTTCGGGATGTCTGTTTCAGTCCATAAATAAACTTTTGGAGCTTACAAACCAAGTTTGAAGTCTCACTGGATATGAAACCCTCCGGTTATTCCATATAGATATCCTCTTCAAGGAATCCATTTAGGAAAGCGGTTTTCACATTCATCTGTCATATCTCATAGTCATGATATGCAACAATGGCTAAAAGAATCCTAATGGATTTTAGCATGACTACTGGTGGAAAAAAAAATCCTCATAGTCAATCTCAGGACGTTGAGTGTAACTTCTTACTACCAATCGGGCCTTAAAGATTTCCACATTTTCATCAGGCCCTCGCTTCTTTTTGTAAAGCCATTTACAACCTATATGTTTAACTCCTTCAGGAAGTTCAACTAAGTCTCAGACTTGATTGTCATGCATAGAATCTATCTCGGATTTCATGGCTTCCTGCCATTTTCCTGAATCTATATTTAATATCGCTTGTTTATACGTAGCCGGATCTATTTCCTTCAAGAGGAAAACATCAAGGCTTTCATCAGATGTTAAAAATAATCTCTCATGAGGCATTGATATTCTATTCGACTTACGTGGAACTTGTGCTGTAGATCTTTCACCTAGTTGGATCTTTGGTTCCATCTTAGGTTCCTTACTGTTGGGATCAAACTCATCAAGTTCAATCTTTCTACAATTCTCATTTTCTCTCATAAATTCATTTTCAATAAAAGTGGCAAAACGAACAACAAATACATTTCGTTGCTCAGAATCGTAGAATTGATATCCCATAGAATTATCAGGGTATCCAACGAACCTACATTTATACCCCCTGGGTGCTAGTTTATCCCGCTGCGCAACTCTAATATATGTAGGACAACCCCAAATCTTTAAATGTCTAAGACTTGGATTTCTACCGAACCATATCTGGTAAATGGTCGTAGAAACGGCTTTCGATGGAACCTTATTAAGTATGTGGGCATCAGTAAGTAAAGTGTAACCCCAAACGTAATATGGAATATCTGTATAGCTCATCATGGATCGCACCATATCCAATAAAGTATGATTTATACGCTCAGACAGATCATTGTGTTGAGGTGTTCCTGGCGGGCTATATTGGGCGATAATTTCATTCTCCCTTAAATAATTTCTGAATTCATCACTCATGTATTCACCGTCTCGATCTGATCGAAGACACTTGATGAATTTACTGATTTATTTTCTACTTCGTTTCAGAATATTTTAAACTTGTCAAATGTTTCTGATTTATGTCTCATCAAATAGACATATCCATATCTAGACTTATCATCCGTGAAAGTCCCGAAGTATGTTGAACCATCATGAGCGGCATGATTTAATTAACCACATACATCGTTGTGTATTAGCTCCAATAAATCTTTAGCATGGTGTCCAACACCAAGAAATTAGACCTTTGTCATCTTTCCTTGGATACATGACTCACAAATCAAATAAGGATCTAAGGTAAGATTTTCAATCAAACCATCATTTACCAATTTGGATAGACGTATAACACTTATGTGACCCAATATCATATGTCATAATTCATTATTATTTAATTCATATTTCCTACTTTTATTTTCCTCTATATTAAATATATCTCTATATGTCTCCAATACATATTGACTGTTAGATCAATAACATTCACATTTTAATAAATTCTCTTTATCATATAAACGTAAAGCTCTATCTTTAATGTTTATTTTAAATCCCTCTTTATTAATATCGACATTGATATTATTTGTCCGATAAGTGAGGGTACATAATAACAGCCATGTAAATATAATTTACATCTATCAGAGAGATCTCGAACAACTATTCATATGGCCTGGACATCCAATGTCTCGCCATTGCCAACTCTAGGCTGGATCTCCCTTTTGTTTAACCTTCTTTTTAACCCGTATGACATGCATGGAGTTGAAAATATGAGTATTAATGTCGGTGTCTAATACCCATTCATTATTTACATCTAAGGCTAATGAGATGTCAATAATAGAAAAAAATACAAAGCATACCTAAGGGTATTGTTTTTCCTTTCAGCTCTGGACAGTCATTCTTCCAGTGCCCAGACTTATTGCAATATAGATATTGATCACGAGCTACTTGCGATTTTATAACTTTGCGCTTCTTGGAGTTTTTCTTTGATATCTTATTATTCCACATTTTGATATTCTTTGACTTCCCAAAAGTCTTTGAAGAGCCAGCTCCACCATGGAGGTACAAAGTGGGATTGTCTTTCCTCAAATCATGCTCCGCTGTGCGTAACATGTTATGAAGTTCTTCATAACTGGCTTGCATCGAATGCATGTGAAAGTTTAGCACAAAGTCAGCATAAGTTCCAGGCAAAAAATAAAGAATCAAATTATGTTCTAGTTGTTCATCAATTAGAATGCCATGTCATTCCAAATATCGGATCTGGTCGATCATGTTCAAAACATGAATGCTGTCAGCTTCTTCATCCTTGATTGTAGCACAGAACAATTCCATAGACCTCCGATAAATCTTGATTTCTTATTTTGCCTCGAACAACTCCTTTCGCATAATGCTCCAAGTATCTGGTACATTTATGTACTATCTCAGCAAATCTGGAACCATCGATCATAAAATATAGGATTTCACCCTAAGGTTATCATCCTTTCATTTTTCAAGAACTTCTCGCTCTTCAGGAGTGGAGTTAGGATCGATTTCAACAGATAGTGGATTGTAGTTAAGTAGGTTAACTTTTCGAACTCCAAGACAAGACGAATGTTCATTTCCCACTCAAAGAAGTTCTCGGCTCATTTTAGTTTATTAGAATCCAAAAATCGCATCAATGGATTTGCGGCAGCCATCTACAAGATAATATTTTAAACAGTACCAAAATATTTTTCATTTCAAAATAATAACACTAATTAATTATAGAACTTTAAATCTATTAGTGCCCTCCCACTACTTTACGTAATTCTGTAATCTCTTAACGAAAAAATAGAAATTTGACTATCAAAATTTCACAGCGGGAAGTGGATCCCATGACATTTACTTTAACCTCACACTAATGATGATCTTGACCTTTATAAACTCATTAGGTAGACCTCCAAGGTCAATCACATTCATGTGACTCCTAGTTTAGTCCCTGTTTGTTATCCTAACACTAATGACGATCTCGGATTAAGACGTGTTCTAGGTGTATACTTGTCAATGTCTACTAATGAGCTTCATATGTACACCCTCACAATAATGACAGTATTGAGTGACTGCTTTAACTCATCACACTACATCTAAGATTTTACCGGAGCGACCTAAATTTTGAGCAGTTATACCCTCACACTAATGACGATCTTGGGTATAAGTAGTAAGAACCCATTCATCTCTATATTGACAGGACAAACCTTCCAGTAATGATCCAACATTACTAATATTATTACTTAAAATAAAATAATCACTTAATCATGAGATATTTATGAAAATCAAGTCATTAACATAATTATGTCAAAATTTTAATTTAAAACATGAAATACATATCTAATATGACTTATGCATAATTAAATTAAAATACAGATGCATGGATTCAATTACATATCAAACATGCAATATATGTTGTGTGGTTAAGCCTTGCTAATGATACCATTCTGTTGGGACAGTTGTGGAACCCATAGGGTTGGATAGGTGCCTCACCCAGCGGAAGTGTGTCTAACCCACAGATATCATAGATAAGTATATTTTAAAATATTTTAATGAAAACTACATTCTGATACGAGTCCGTAGGAAAAAACGGTGACCAAATCGGAGTCTGGAAACTCCGGAACAGAGATAATGAAGTTTTAGTGTTCATCAGTCTTCAAAGTCGCGACGTAGAGTCTTGGGAGTCGAGACGCACCAAAGTGTGAGAGCAACTGCGAGAGCCGAACGTCTCGGCGTCTTGAAGTGGAATAGAGGGAGTTGCGACGCTCCAAAGTCTAATGCTCAGTGTCACAACGCTGGAAGGTCAGTGAGCATTTTTCAACCTTCAAAATAATCCTAAAGACTTCCAATTTTCTCCTATCATTTCAATACAACTTAAAATCAATTTTAACATCAAAATCAACCACAATACATGTTATAGAACTAACATACATGTATTCTAAATACACACACATATATATATATATATATATATTATATATATATATATATATATATATTTGTTTGAATCAAAACACAAATCAATTTAGAATCCCACTATGAAATGTCTCATGAACAATTCTAGTTCACCCAAATATGGTCAAATGATTCTAGAATGGTAGTCATAGCTCTGGGCTTTAATCTAGAGTTCCAAACTCTTATTAATTATTACATTTCCAACATGAACATCTTTGACCTAATTAACAAGCATATTGTGTTTATACTTCCAAAACATCCTAACACAATTTATTAGCCTTATTTCAACTCTAAGCTATTTAATCATGCATCAAATACATAATTCATCACTATATGTCTCACTAATGAAAAACTCATTAATGAAGAACATAGCTTAAGAAAAGTTTAAACTTACCTAGTAAACTTGATGCAAAGATCCAATCTCGTTCTCTTTGTTGAAATGGTTGGAGAACTTCCAAGGTTTGCAAGCTTGACTCCAAGATCCAATCTTGATTCCAATTATAGCAAGCTTCACTCCAAGATCCAATCTTGATTTCTCCAAGATGAAATTTTGTAGAGATCTCACAAAGCTTCTCTAAACACTTCTCTAACTTAGGCTAATTTCTCCAAGAATTGCTTGTATTTAGCTTTCTCAAGCTTAATTAAAACTTTCATCAAGCTTACTATTTATAGCAAAACATAGGTAATTTTTTATTAATAAAAATTTCAATCAAGTTTTATGTGGGCGTAATCTAATTTGTCCAAATATGTATAATTAGGTGTGACTAATCACATTTGTCTACCACTTTGATTTAATCCAATTAAATTAAGACAAAGATTAGAAAATGGATTAGTTCAATGTTTGCCACTTTGATTGAATCCAATTAAATCAAACCAAAAATACATATAATTACATATTTTCATTTACCAAAATATCATCAAAAGGTGTAGATATTTATGAATTTACAATTAAACATTTGTGTAATTATTGAATTAATCCAATTAGGTAAAGTAAATAATCAATGTTATCCAATAACACTTGATTATCTTAGTTGATAATTATAATATCGAATATTATCTTTTATCAATATTAATCGGCTACCCAAGTGCTCAATTAGTACACTTCATATTGAGACTCTCTAAATTCAGACATGTTCTTCATATAAACCTAGCTAATATGTACGCAATTCGGCCACCTTCGAATTCACGAAGAACTTGAACAACCTTTCAAAACTATACAAGTCGAGGTCATCACATATGTTTATCAATCCCTTTGTCGCAGGCTATCCGAGTTGTGCTTAGGAAACATAGAATACATCGTCAAGTTTCCAAGGCTCACATATCATGTTGACATGTCCACGATTCTTTACAACTGATGCGATCCATCCTAGGTGATCGGCTTTGGCCAAAGTCTTAAGAATTGTACCTTACTCACATGGATACCTAAACCTCTTATGGTACACAAACGGGTCGACGGATCATATCTTGATACACACTTGATTAACGAGTGCATCTGTCTACACCCAACGAACATCTAGAGGCCAGACCATGAAAGGTTTCTGACATACATGCATCAAAGTGTGGAGGATCTTACACAGAATCAATGTTATCCTATAGTCAAAGGATTACATATGCTACTCGACTCGATGAGATTCCCATTGACGATGGTGTGTACTTCCAACTATTAGGAATCACCTGTGAGTCATTCAATATTCGGTCCAACCAATACCCACATGTCTATACGAGCTTCCAAAGCTCATGGTACATGGGGTTAAACGATTTGAACTCCAATTCCAATATACGACATGTGCTAGTATTATATGTTATAAGAATTCGATCGTATTCCAAAACCAATGACTATGAATATTTAATTTAAAAATAGTTTACAATAGTAATACTTATCTCAATGTCGGACCACCTAGTGTCCAGTATTACTACATGATTATTCTAAGGTCGATGTCATTCTGAGCATATTTATACATCAATCTAATATGCATAATGACAATATCATTAATAAGGTATGAAATGAAAATGTAAAAATTAATAAATAATAAAATGTACAATATATTATTTGGATTGTCACTCCAAGCATCAACTCCAACAATTTCTTCTTTTGTTTAAACTCTTCGAGATACTGCTTGTAGTCTCTCTTCAATCCCACAAATACTGCTTGTAGTCTATCTTCAATCCCACAATGGAAATATTTTCCTTTTGTCTTTTTCTGAGTGGATGATTACGCCCAAAAAGTACTTGCGGTTATCGCAGTATAATTTGGGTGTCGATTCCTCAGAGAGATGATTACAAGGAACTAATTTACTTAAACAAAACGTCAGTAATAACTTAAGTAAAGAGATGGATTGAATTGGTAATGTAAAGTAAAGGTTATAAAAAACACTTAAAGGTTATCAGTAGAGAGAAATAGCAAAGCGTCGGGAATCCCTCTTGTATCAAATTCATATATTCAGTTGTTGATTCCTTTTATTACTCAATTGAAGGTTTCACATCTCAAACCAACAATCGGAAGATATTCAATTCCAAACATATTAAATTCTAAGGTAATCGATGAATTACTTTCTCTACGTTAACAACACAAAGTTATTGATTATGACCTATCTAACGTTGACAATATACCCACAGGCAATACTGCAGCAAAAGATTAACTCATAAAATAACTTTATTAGTCATAACTAGGTTCCCCAATCATACATAGAAGAAGCATGACTATTTCTATATGCAAGTTGGTAAAACACAATCTCTGGATTACAAATTAAAAGATAATAGAGAACAATAAAACATCAATTGTATTAAACGTTAAAAAGCATCTATGAATCAAAACATGAACATAAGAAATCAATTACAAGAGTTCATCCTTAGTTTTGCCTAGGAGATTAGTTCTCCATGTAGATGAGAGACATAACCTTGATAGACCGGAAAGTCATCATGTCTGGCTTGAAGCTTCTTCGTTCTTCTCTCTCAAAATTGTGTTTCTAACTCTTTGTTGTGTGTTTTTTCTCTCCTTTTAGGGTTATAGACGAGCTTAGGTATTTATAGAGAAGTCCCGGAGTCCATTTATGCGTGAAACACGTCCAAATTAAGATTATGGGACATTACCGGGGCACCTCGGTGTCGGAAAGTAGGGGTTGCTGTGGCCAACTCTCGGCCAATTAGTATAGGGAGATCATGTGGAGGCGCCGCAGTGCTAGGAAGTGGGTGCCGCAGTGCCAGTGCCTTTCTCTGGTGCTGCGTTTTCTATGTTTTCGCCCTTCCCACATGCTTTTGATGCATCTGTAAGGTCTCGAAACATGCGTAATTGCTCCAATATTCATGTTCCATTGCTTCCTAATAACAAAGCACAAAATAAACTATAATTAAGATTAAACATATGATAATCAAGCCAAGTTAGCGATGTTTAAAGTACACTTTCATGCACTCATCATAACCCACAACCAGCTTATTGCTAGTCTTTAGCAATTCAATCGCAAAAAGAAAATAAGAGCTAAACTAAATTAAAAATAAATAAACAAAAACTATCTAAGCCACTTTCGTAGGGATCACGATTGCATTTAGCGTATGCAACAAGCCTTTAAACCCCTAGGTGACCCTAGTGGACGAGTTGTAGTCTCGTGAGGGCTTACAGCGACGACACCCACAAACGTCATTCAAAACATATACAATCATGCAAAAATAACAAAATGAAAGAGTCCCAATAGTTACACATATTATCATCCTCAACAAATGCCTAGTAATGAAATCATAGACAATCAAAGTACTCAATGCAACTCGAATCCAAGTCTTTGAATAAATCATCTAAGCTAGACTCATAGTGTGTGTGTGTAAAGGTTCATTCACAGTTTGATTCCTAGGTAAGACAACTCAATGATTTCATTTAAGAATTGGGATCTGATGGGTCAAACTAACCTAGATATCTCAGGTGTGCTCTGTAATTGCCCTTTTTTTTGCTCAGTATGGTATGATTTTTTTTCTTCTTTCTTTTTCAACTTTTCAACACACCTACCCTTAAAGGAAACATTTCTCCTCATGGTGGTCCTAACACTCACCCATGGGTAGCTTCACGATTATCGGTTATAGGTGGTTTAATTTCTTTTTTTTCTTTTTTTATGTTCTTTCTTTCAAAACTTTCTGCTTTTATTTTTTTCCATACCATACATCATAACATTAGCAAATCAGGATAGACATCTAAGCAAACAGTCATTCATCGACATGCAATTTCTTCAACTAGTCACTTTACCAACTACCGAGGTTTTCACTGCTAAAAACCTATAGTTAAGTGCTTACGAGTCTAACCTAGATCAAATACTCAAGACATCATATAAAAGTGCATTAAAGAACTTATCGTTTCTCAAATTTCATCCTAAAGCAAATAATATTCATAATTGGATTCATGCTTTACTAGCAAGGACTAAAAACTAACAATTTTTTTTTATAATAAGTATTATCACTACATGTATACACCCCCACACTTAAAACTTGCATTGTTCTCAATGTAAGATACATATAAAGAAAAATGAGTGAGGAACAACACTATCAGGCGTGGAGTTGATCAGGCTCTTGCTGGTGAGACTTTTGTTGTGTGAGTTGCGTAGGTTGCGCTAACACATGCGTAAATACTCATGCAAATAATAAACATGTAAATAACACACAATAATATAAAACTAAAGTAAAGAAAACAAAAGAAATAAAATAAAATATTATAGATGCAAGGGTTGCCTCATTGCTAACACTAAGTTTAACGTCTTTAGCCAGATGTAACCACCCAATTTGTCATGGTGGCTTCCATGTAGCGGACCATATAATCCAATGTTCTTTCTTCTTCGGTAGACCTTGGTGATTAAGGCATGAAAAGGAATTTTTCGCTAGCTGCGGCATTGTATCCATCGATCCCCCAAAGTCTACTGATGGCTGAGATTTTACGCTGCACATGAGGAAAAATTGGCTCAACCGTCTTCTTAACTTTCCAGGGATCATCTTTAAGTGAGCACTAACTCTCATTTTCCTCTTTTTACGGTTCTTTAAGATTAGGTCCAGATCGGGAGGGTTAGATTCATGTGGTGTAGAGCCTGTATGCGGTAAGACTGTGTTTATCAGGTATGTGTACTGACACTCATCATCATCTCGTGGTTGTTTTCTCAACATGAAAAATATTCACTTCCAGTGTCAAATTCCCAAATGATATCTTCATGAGACCATTCCTGTAATTTATAAGGGCATTAGCTGTAGCAAGAAAATGTCTACCTAAGATAAGTGAAATTTTTGACTCAGTGTTAACCACATATTTAGTGTCTAAAATTAGGAAATCAACAACGTAGTAGAATTTGTCAATTTGTAGTAAAACATCCTCAACCACTCTCTGCGGTAATCTGATAGAGCGATCAGCTAACTGTAAAACCACAGATATAGGTTTAATCTCTCCAAGTCCTAACTGTAGATAAATAAAATATGGCATGAGATTAACACGAGTACCTAAATCTAATAAAGCCTGACCGAACTCATATGTGCCAATGTGGCAAGCAATAGTGGGGCATCCTGGATCTTTGTATTTTGGTGGGGCCCTCTGGTCAATTACTGCACTTGTTTGTTCTGTCAAGAATGCAGTCTTCTTCACATGATGCTTCCTCTTCATAATACATAGATCCTTCAAAACCTTCGCATATGTGGGAACATGTTTGATCATATGTAACAGAGGAAGATTGATATTTACTTGCTTTAAATGTTCTAGGATCTCACCATTAGGGTCTGGAGCTCTCGCAGTAGGCCTAAGAGCTTGAGGGAAATGTACTCTAACTAGGATATGTGGCCCTTGTTCTTCCTAATGAATATGGTACTAATATCTTTGGGGTAACTATAATGTTGGAGGTGTCCTGCAAGCCTATCTCATTACCGCTCCTAGTGATTATGGCATTAACACCTTTTACATTATATGCCTCATGATCAACATGTACCATGTGTTGCCCTTGTGGATTTGGTTGAGTTTGAGATGGAAAATTTCCTTGTTCTTGCACACTCATGACATTAGTCAACTTAGACTTGACTCTTTATCTCCTTATTGTCTTTAACCACCTGAGCTATCAATGACTCAAACCTTTGATTAGTTTTACTATGTGCCTCTATAAACGCGTGCACAGTATATTCTAAAGAATTTCTAGGAATGGTAAGTGTGGGATACTAGGAAGCACTGTAACTTTTAGGCTGTGATGTCTGACTAGAATGATGAGACTCATGCTTCCAACTAAAATTTGGGTGGATCCTCCAACCAGGATTTTAAGTGTCTGAATATGGTGTATAAGGCTTCTTGTACATCCCTAAGGTATTGTATTGTTCCTCATATGTTTCCCTCATCTAACCATACAAAAGACACTCTTTGGCTAGATAATCACTCCCTTTACACACAAAACATACCCATTGAGGTTCTAACTGGGCTACCGCATGCATAATATTCATATCTTTGGCATTTAAAGCTCATATCTCTCTAGTTAATAGCTCAACCTGTGTTCTAAGACTATCATCTTCTTTAAAGTGGTGTATGCCTCCGCTAGAAGGAGTGGGACGTGTCCTATCAGTGCTATCGAAAGCATTAGGTTCAGTCCAAATGTTGGATTTTTCGGCTAGGTCATTTAAATAATCTAATGCTTCATCAGGGTCCTTTCGGATAAATTCACCATTGCACATGTCTCAACGAATTGGCGCTCCTTATGGGTTATACCATCATAAAAGTAACTCACTAAGTGCCAACTCTCATACCCATGGTGAGGACAACTGACTAACATCTCTTTAAACCTTTCCCAGGTTTGATAAACAGGTTTCACTTGTTGGGGTTTTATTAGGGCGACGCAGCGGAAGAAGCGCGGCTTAGGCGAAATCGTAGTTTAAAAATTTTAAACTTACAAATAAATTATTCAATATCCAATATTAATAATTCATTCATATTTCACCTAAACATATTTTTTCGATATCATATAACGACATAAATAATATAGAAACTCCACGAAATTTTTACAAAAATGTTTTTCCGTAAAATAGCCTAAAATGCGTTTCCGACCGAATCGACCGACCAATGCACATGAGGACTGCCCAGGTCAGCCCCAAAAATATTTGGAAAGTTCGTGGACTGCCCGAACAGTGACCAGTTCGATGTTTGGGCAGTCGTTACCCGGTAACGCCGTTTTTCGCCGTTTTCACGTATTTTCACTCCGAAATAATTTCCGAGAATTATTTTTCTTGGGCAATTAAAATAAACTTATTTATTGCAATTACTCAATACTTGAAAAACTGAAATTTTACCCAATAAATCATATTTCTTGAAACCATTATCGTATTGACCCCTAACTTTACAATTTGATCATTTTAGTCCTAAAATTATCAAATACAAATTTGGATGATTTCAAATCAGTTCTAAGATGATTTCTAACATGTCCAACACATCAAAATATAAATTACAACAAGATCCCCACTAAAAGCCAAAAATACCGAGAGGGTCCATTATTTTCAATTAATTACGATTTGGACCAAATTGTTCAAAACAAGTCTAGATCAAATCCAATCAGTCCCAATTTTGATATACATCATACATCAGAATATGCAACATATATGAAAAGCCCCAAATTTGAATTAGGTTAAGAACCCTAATTTCACAAATTACTCCAATTTCCCAATTTACACTAAATTGAATTAATTCAATTCTTTAATACACCAAACAAGTCTCACCACTTGAAATAACTTAAGAATAATTCTAGATTATAATTGGTTGGGATTAAAACTCTAGAATGACAATTTGATTACTAATTAATCAAAATAAGCTTAATTACTCCTATTAAGTTTAATTATTAAACATACATGCAAAACACCTTCAAATAAGTTTCCAACACAATAATTCACATAATTAAATATTAGAGAAAAATTCTAAGCTACATAAGTTGAAGCATAGAATCATAGAAATAATTTATTAGTTGAAGAAAATTGGAAAACCTTGTGTTGTCTTGAAAAAATGAAACAAAAACAATTTATACCACCTTTACACATGGCTAAAAATTGCTAAAAATAAATATCTAAATATTTAATTTTTGTTTCATTTTAATTAGTCAAGGTTACTTGTTTAAAATGATCACCATCACCTTTTACAAGTGTTACCAATTAGAACTTGTCATTTCCTGACATTTAATACAATGAAACAAGTGTATCCACTCATTTCATTGCATTTAAAAGTTAAATTATTACTAAAGATATTTCCTTTTTCAATTAATTTAATTATTTAATAATTAAATAATTAAATACAAATATCTTAAATATATGTATTATATTTACATTAAATATCTCAAATACATATATTAATGATATATGTCAAATATCATAATTTGACAATTAATTAATGTGTATTTAATAAAATCAAATATAAAATACAAATACACATTAATTAGGAAGTGACCATTAGGTCCATTTGCATGTAATTTTCGTTTAACGGTTAAACGATTTATAAATAATCTCCATTATTCATAAAGGTTGCCATAGTGCTTTACGAGTAAAAGTTTCATTAGTGAGACTCTCTAGATTCAGACATATCCCTCACGAAATCAAATTTCGTGTCTATAATTTATCCACCCGTAAATTATGACGACTACAGATAAACTCGCTGAATCATACAGGTCGAAGTCATTGCATACATATAATTCCTCTATCACAGGTATCCGGATTATCTCATAGATATAAATATAAACGTCAAATCTCTATAGGAATAATCATGTCGACGTATCTATTAGCAATCTTCTAAATAACACTCGAAACTTACTTTCAAAGTATACCACAGCCGTGGATTTAACAGATTACTAATCATATAACGAATACATATGCCATGTACACATGACTGACAGATCCTATCTTGATACACACATGATATCATGAGTATGAGTCTACACCCAACGAACGGACAAAGGTATGATCTTAAGAGATCGGTGACATGACTGTCTTCTAAGTGTGGAGGATAACTCATATATCCACAGTGGTATCTCAAGTCAAAGAATCACTATGCTACTCAACCCGAGAAGATTCATATTGACGTTGGTGTGCCATCTATTAGGTAATCTTGGTTGAATCGTTCAGTGTTTATCAAATAAACACCTACACGTTTATACAGAGACTCATGGTTCATTGGGATAAACCATCGGACCAAGTCTGCTATACGACATGTACTGATCTCAGCGGATTTTACTAACCGACCCGTGTCAGTAAATCTTGACCAAGAACTTAATTTGATAATATATTTCTAGCAGTGACACTTCCCAATGTCAATTACAAGGTACGTTGTAATTGTGCACTCCATTATATATTATTGGGTCTTTGTCTAATATATATATCACAAAACATGATTTAGTTTCAATATAATGAATTAGATCGAATATATATAATAAAAGACAATAAGTGCTACCATAAATAAGTAATATTATGGAAAAAGGTATTGCTCGTATTCATGAATCGAACATAAATACGATCCGGATTGGCGCTCTGAGCACCAACCCTAACAATTTATCCCATTTGCTCTAGTGCCAATCCACAGTATCATATACACATCTTAATGTGTATCACATACGCATGGCCCTCAAGAACTCACCTAGCGCTCAAAAGGTAGGCAACAACAAGTAAGCCCGCTATGACATATTGAGTTTGTCAGACAAACCCAATTATTTCCTTTAGCCAGCATCATTCATATTTTTGTAGAAACTAAGTTCTACATCAATATGACTCAGATTCCACATCAACATTGTGCTTCAGCTACTAAGTTGTCTAATTATTTACGGATCAGATCCAAAATACTATGTAGACAACTGCAAACACAACACTAATATCAAACTTCTAATCTATAAGGTCACTATGCAACTTCATAAGTTGCAATTAATTCCACTCATACAGTAGAATCATCCGTGACACTCTCACTGCATCTTTTCTGACTCTTTATGACGTAGACAGTCTAACGTCATAATTAGACTCAAAACTAATTTGACCCTAATGGTTGCGAACTATATTCTCCATTAATAAGAAACTCGTTCTTAATATCTCAAAGATAATAACAAACATGTTTCAAGACACATCTTATGGTCTAGAGGGTATCAAAATAACTCGTAATAATTATGATTAAATTGATATATCTAATCGCACTTAATATAATATTCATTATGCCATCATCCTATGATGCATAAGATTGACTAGACATTCTAATCAATTTCTCTTTCGACAAATGAATCATCTTTTACAAAAGATGAATATTATATATTATAGACACACTAACTGTCATACATTTATACTAATTGTCACACAAATAGTCTCACCGTGTCATTTATTAGATCATATCTAATGTACGACTAATGAGAGCATCTCTCAAGTCTCTTAGTTTTATATCATATATAAAACCTTATATCGAATATAATAGAGACCACTCCCACTGCTATCACAGAGAAAATAAGACTATGGTAAACTTTTTACCTCATAAACATCTCATTATTACTTTAATAATAATAATGTCATTATGATGTAAAACACTAGAAAGAAATTTGTACGCTCCCACTAACCCTTATATCTCATATGTATTCTCTATACTTTGATAAAATCAGACAATCTGACTGATATCAAAAAATAGAAAACACAAATTTCCAGAAAATTCATCTGAGTCTACAATAGGCTATATAAGCTAATATACCAAATTGTAATCTTAGCAGAATACAAACTCTAGGGCCATTCCAGAATGTACTCTTCAATCAAAGAAATCACAACTGATCTCTTATCCGAAGAAGTCATTCAAAAATGCCACTGTATATTCTTTAGCTAAAATACACAATTTAATATCATCATTAACCAACATATCTTAAATTGTTCCATCAGTGCGACTAGAGACAAGTTTCCTCAGAATCTATAATAGATTGCTGAGTATAACTTTTCTCACTGTCATACTATAAAGGTCAAACCTTTAATAAGCTCATTGTGCTTTTGTTGCGTAAACCATTTGCACATTTTATGAACTATTCATAATGAAAGCTCAATCAAGTTCCAAACTTGATCGTAGTAAGCTATGAACAATCTTAGATCTATGGTTTAATGTTAATTTCCGGAATCGATATCAAATATCGTTCCCACTATAAGTTATAGGATAACTTTCTTCGATAAGAAAACAAAAGAACCAGTAGAATGGAGATTGTCATGACCTTTACCTGGTTCAGTCGACTGGGAACATTCCCCATGGCTCATGTAAAGTCAAGTTCAAGACCTGACATTCATCTGGACTCACATGGTCCTTTGACCAATAGAATGAAGATTGTCATGACTTTCATCTGGTTCAGTCGACTGGGAACATTCCTCATGGCTCATGTAGAGTCAAGTTCAAGATATGGCATTCATCTGGTCCAGACAACATTGAAGACTCCCCTGGTCATTTGACCAGTAGAATGAAGATTGTTTTGGCCTTCATCTGGTTCAGTAGACTGAGAATATTCCTCAAGGCTCATGTATAGTCAAGTTCGAGACATTGCATTCATCTAGTCCAGACAATATTGAAGACTCGCTTGGTCCTTTGACCAGTAGAATGGAGATTGTCCTGACCTTCATCTAGTTCAGTCGATTGGGAAAATTCCTCATGGCTCATATAGAGTCAAGTTCAAGACCTGACCTTCATCCGGTCCATACGACATTGAAGACTCTCCTGGTCCATTGACCAGTAGAATGAATATTGTTCTGACCTTCATCTGGTTCAGTCGACTGGGAACATTCCCCATGGCTTATGTAGAGTCAAGTTCAAGACTTGACCTTCATCTGGTCCATACGACATTGAAGACTCTCATGGTCCATTGACCAGTAGAATGAAGATTGTTCTGACCTTCATCTGGTTCAGTCGACTGGGAACATTCCCCATGGCTTATGTAGAGTCAAGTTCAAGACTTGGCCTTCATCTGGTCCAGACGATATTGAAGACTCCATTTGTCTTTTGACTAGTAGAATGAAGATTATCTTGACCTTCATCTGGTTCAGTCGATTAGGAACATTCCACAAGGCTCATGTAGAGTCAAGTTCGAGACATGGCCTTCATCTAGTCCAGACGACATTGAAGACTCCCTTGATCGTTTGACCAGTAGAATGGAGATTGTCTTGACCTTTATCTGGTTCAGTTGACTTGGAACATTTCCCATTGCTCATGTAGAGTCAAATTCAAGACATGACATTCATCTGGTCCATACGACATTGAAGGCTCATCTGGTTCATTGACCAGTAGAATAGAGATTGTCTTAGCCTTCATCTGGTCCAGTCGACTGGGAACATTCCCCAGGGATCATGTAGAGTTAAGTTTAAGACCCGACATTCATCTGGTCCAGACGACATTGAAGACTCAACTAGTCCTTTAACTAGTAGAATGTAGATGGTCTTGGCCTTCAGCTGGTTCAATCGTATGTGAACATTCCTCATGGCTCATGTAGAGTCAAGTTCAAGACCTGACATTCATCTGGTCCAGACGACATTGAAGACTCAACTGGTCATTTGACCAGTAGAATGGAGATTGTCCTGACCTTCATCTGGTTCAGTCGACTGAGAACAATCCACATGCCTCATGTAGAGTTAAGTTCAAGACATGGGCTTCATCTGGTCCAGACGATATTGAAGTCTCCATTAGTCCTTTGACTGGTAGAATGGAGATTATACTGGCCTTCATCTGGTCTAGTCGACGGGAACATTCCCTAATGGCTTATGTCGAGTTGAGTTAAAAACCTGGTCGGTGGGGGATCATCCATAACATTTATTTATTTTCTTTAAACATGATATTGCTATTGACAAGGCAAAGTTACATGATCATCCCATGTCGGGTCCACCGAGTATCATCCCAGGTCCAAGCTACATCAACACCCGGGTTGGGTCGGCTGAGGGTCATCCCTAACATTTATTTGTTTTCTTTAGACATGATGTTACTCTTGACAAGTCCAAGCTACATCAACACCCATGTCGGGTCGACCGAGGATCATCACATGACCGAACAACATCATCATCTAGGACTGGTCGAGTGAGGATCATCATTGATATATATATTTGGCTCATGTAGAATCAAAATCGAGACCTGGACCTTCATCTGGTCCAGACAAAATAAAAGACTCCCCCGGACCAAGTCGGGTCGACTGGAATTGATCATGAACATTCATCTAATCCAGTCGATCGGAACATTCCCTATAGCTCGTGATAGTCTCCCAAATCATCATCATGTCTGGTTGGCTGAGGATTATCCCAGTTATTTATTTTGTTCCATTAACCTAATATGACATTTGACAGGTCTCATCAATATCAAAGTCCATGTCTAGTCGACTGAGGATCATCTCTGATATTTATTTGGCTTCATCAACATGGTATGACATTTGACGGATCCAAACGACATCGATGCTCAGGTACGCCTACATTGATCTCAGACGACATACTTGTCGAAATACTCTCCAAGCCAAAGACTTTTTGACTTAGAGAGTATGTGACAAACTGTACGGGCCAAATTTGGGCTAAATGTATAATAGTCTTTTCACCCAAGTCCAATAACAGATAAAGCCCAAATACCTTCAAACGGAATCAAATGCCAAGTTTGGGCCAAAGACCCGAACCCTTCTCAAACCCGATCTAATAGGCAGCCCAGACAAATTCCATTAAATCTACACCTATTATATCCCTTTTTCTTTAAACAAAGCACATGCGCCTGCACACGCAAAGATGCTCAATCACCGAAAGTTTAACCATTTTAGCATGTTGTGGGGGCCCGCCTCCATAATTTCAGTTCCTATTACAACTGTAAAGTGACACCTCTAAAACATATATTAAGAAGCATAATTCATAAGATCAATGGGAGGCAAACTTTAGCATTCTCTCCTTAAACTCTCAAACCCTCTCACCTTACACACCGGATCACCGCCCTCACTGCAGTCCACGGAGAGGCAAGCTTGAGCATTCTCTCATTAAGCTCTCAAACTCTCTCACGTTACGCACCAAACCATCACCCTTACAGCAGTCCATAGAGAGGCAAGCTTGAACATTCTCTCCTTAAGCTCTCAAACCCTCTCACTTTAAGCACCGGACCACCGCCCTCACGGCAGTCCACGTAGGTCAAGGTAAACTCAGACCTTATTCTTCCTTCATTTTTTGCTCGTCTACTCTACTGACTTGAGCGTCGGAGCGCCTACGGCGTCCACCACACCGGTGGGTAGGAACTCCCTGCTCACTCGACCTTCGTTTTGCAAGATCGCTAGTGCCCCCAAACTATAAATTCTCGATTGTGGACCTCAGGCGAAATCCAGCGTCTACAGATACATATTAATTGGCTAATAATTAATTGACACTTGTAAAGTAAAGTATAAAATTACAAAATTCAAATAAATGAATTGGATAAGTATAATTATATATTTTACAAGTGTAAAGTTAATATTTATTTACTATAAATAATATGCATTACATGATAAATAATTAAGCTATGTGTTGGGCTTAATTACCAAGTACAATATATGATATGATTTTGAAACAAATAGACCCTTAATGTGTTATAGGTTATCTTATTATAATAGGTTTATTTATTGTGAAATTATATCGAAATATATTTTTTAAGCAATAATATTAATAATATTTTGCGTTTGTAATCTTTTAATTTGAAAAGTAATCTAAGTATTAAGTGGATTTGCTGTAATTGTTCGCAATCTTGTGTGATAAAATAATCTAATCGTTGTAATATAATTATTACGTGGATTTGTTGTAACAGTTTGTAATATTAAAATTATAGAAATTATGTCACATGACATGTTTAGAAAATGGTAATATTCAAAATTAGAGTTGTTGAATGATGTGGTGAAAAAAAGTAAAAATATTTAATTTATATATATATATATATTACTTATGTGCATCTTCGATTCCAAAATATTAATTTAAAACTACTGATATTCATTTTGACAAAAAAATACTCCTACAAATTTTGGTGATCATTTGGAGGATTGGGTTGAGTTATTATTATTATTTTTAACCTGGAAAAGGCTAACCCCCGGCTCGGAAATGAAGAGGACACCCGCTGCTAATTGGGATTGAGTTGGTGGGTGCAAATTAATTATTTAGAAGTCAAAATTTTTAAAATTATTTGTAAATATTGGATAACTTTTAAGATGTTAAATTTATATGAGTAAATTTAAAAATATTTATAATATCGAGTAAAGTTAGGTTAATCTGATTTTTTAAAATGAAAATCCTAATCTAACTCGTTCTAAGAGGGTCGGGTTGTCACGAAAATTTTTTTTATTTGGAAAATGTCATGAATTAGTTGGGTCGAGTCAAAATTTATATACCCTACTTGTTAAGGGTATCTCCAATGAAGCGCCTTATTACAAATTTGGCGTGCCCTGTTCATTGAGCCATTTTCTTAAAAATTTTGTTAAATTAATTTTAATCCTAAATAATTTTAAGTTGTGTTATTTATATCCCTATATAATTATATTTTAACTCAATAAAATAAATTTTTACTATTTTATATCTCACATGTTATTTTAATAATTTGTTTTATTTTATTTTTGTTATAAATAATTTATAAAAAAATAATGAAAATAAATATTTATTTTTAAACAATTTATTAATTTGGAAACGCATAAAGTTAAAGTAAAAATTAATACGAAATAGTAAAACATTGTAATGTAAATATTATATCAGTTAAGAGATAAAATGTTAATAGTTGAGAAATATTTAAAATAGAATATATTTAGAAATATTTTATAGGGCAGAATTTGAAGTATTGGGTTGGAGATTATAATTTAGTGTAAAATTTGGTGTAAATCTTACCCCAACCATATTTAGCATGGGAGTTGCTCTAAGGGAAACCGACCCTGCACTATTTCTGGTGCTGGGAATTTAAAGTAATGTGTTGGTGGAATTATTTCTAAGGAACGTGATTTGGTGATATAGGGTTTTAGATTTATCCTCCAAATCTTGAGTTCAAATTTAAGGATGCGTTTCTTGTAAGAGTATGAGACAACCGATGATCTTATATGCTCCGTTTAAATTCAGATAGAATGATTTGAAAGCGTGATTTCAAAGAAAAAAAAAGAAAAAGAGTTTGGTTGAAATTTTGCACAAAATATGAAGATACAGGATTGGTGTAGGCAAGCTAGCGCTTGGCCAAGATAGGTAATGGCAGCTAAAACTGGGTTGTACTCTTAGGTCAATGAACAATGATCATCAAACGGATGCATTAAGTTGTACCAAAACAAATGAGCCCATTTGATTGCGCGCACACGGTAAAGAACCTGCATCTCTCCGCATGCAATAAGGGCGTACAAAACCTCAAACAAAAGATCGTCTTCTTCTATTCTATTCCCTTTTTGCTTTTTTATATTTCTCCAGGTAATATCGCAATTATAACAAACTCTCACACAAACCTCAGAGATTCATGTAATCTTCTTAACACAAAAAGAGATCATTCTCATTAGGTCAAACGACTCGCCCGATCCAACTCACTAACTCGGTACAAAGCACTTCTCTTTTTACTACTCACTGACAGCAGCCGTTGATTAACAACAGCTATGGCGCTCTCAGCTTCCGATTTACCTGCGATATACACGCTGCTTGCTAATTCAATGAGCGGCGATGAGAGCATTCGCAAACCGGCTGAGGCGGCGCTCTCTCAGTCGGAAAATAGACCTGGTTTCTGCTCTTGCCTCATGGTGTGTCCTTCGATTCTTCCATTTTTTTAGTATTTTATTTTTAGTTTAGTTCTTTTTTAATAGTTTCTTATGAAGCTTAATAACTTTTGAAATGAATTAAATTAAAATGCAGGAAGTGATTACTGCTAAGGATTTAGCTTCTCAGGTGGATATACGATTGATGGCTTCGGTATATTTCAAAAATAGTATCAATCGTTATTGGAGGAACAGGCGCGATTCTTCGTAAGATATTGATCATTTTATACTTTCTATTCAAAGATATATTACTTTTGATTATAGAGTAAAATTTGATGTAATAATTCTTGTACAGGGGAATAAGCAATGATGAGAAAGTACATTTGAGACAAAAATTGCTGTCTCACTTGAGAGAAGAAAACTATCAGGTGTTGTCTAAGTTCTATATTTATTACTCTTCTTTAAACTGTCAAGTATAGTAGGTCTCCAAGTCATATGATTTGGTCGGATCATTCGAGTTTGGATAGTGTGTTTACTAATTCTGTTATTACAAATTTGTTTCTTTGCAGATAGCTCAAATGCTAGCTGTGATGATTTCCAAAATTGCCCGCTTTGATTATCCTAGAGAATGGTGTGATTTTCGCCCTTAGCTGCTTCAATGATGATTTATAGTGGCTTTCGTTTATGTTACCAAAAAATTAACTTGATCTGAAAAATTAACTGTGCATTAAACTTTGATTTTTGAACTCATTTCTTAATGTCCAATTTTTGGTATTCCTTCATTAAGGTAATTACATATTGATCCTTAGACTTAATGATTTGTTCAGGCCGCAGCTCTTTTCTATTTTAGCACAACAACTTCAAGCAGCAGATGTTCTTACTTCCCACAGGATTTTTACTATTCTATTCCGAACCTTAAAGGAACTATCCACTAAACGTCTTACTGCAGACCAGAGGAATTTTGCAGAGGTATAGGCTGCTGCATCATGTATTCTTCTTCTTTTAATTAGTTTTTTGCCTTATTCAAATATAACATTCTTATACTCTTGTTCTCATAGTTTGTTTTGACTAACTAGTCTGGATTATTTGAATGAAATGCCACCTAGTGGAGATTGTTGAGTTTCAGCAGCCTGTTATTGGGGCCTGGACTTGAATCTTGCATCGTACTGCCATTGACGTCTTATCATAATCTGACCTGCAATGGATATTATGTAAAACCAATCAGCCTAGTATCTCTAATGTGAAAATTGTGTTACAAAGATTTTTTTCTCCCTGCAGCTCTCTACACTGACGTTTCTTGTTTTGAAACTGCATCATGTAATATTGTTCAAGAGGAATCAAGTATGTTCTTTAAGATCTGGTGACCTTTTTGGATTAGTATTACATTTCTTTAATCTGGTCATTCTGCTCAGGGTTGTGGGCCTTGTGGCATGCTGCAAGAAGCTTTTGAACTTTGGAGTATAGAGAACTTTTTTAAGTTTTAATTTTCTTCTATTAGCTTTACTTGGTTTGAGGAGCGTGCTGGTAGATAGTTTGGGCAGTTTCTGTGGCATAAAATGGTCGCAAATAAATTTGTAGAATTAATAATGCATAAGATTAGATCTGACTCACTACCCAGGTTTTCATTAGCGTTGGCGGTTCCTGGAGTGCCTGTCAAGGGCACTGGCGCAACAATTGAAACCTTTTCAAGGTAATTCATTTGAAGATTGTTCTGAGCTAAATAGTTTGGGCAGTTTCTGTGGCATGAAATGGTTGCAAATAAATTTGTAGAATTAAGAAATGCATAAGATTAGATTTGACTCGGTAATGGAATTTGACAGCAATTGAAACCTTTTCAAGGTAATTCATTTGGAGATTGTTCTGAGCGACTATGGCATGCTCTTGACGTAGACTTTTGCTATAGTCTTAGTATGTAGAGATAGTGGAGTTGTCTGTTGTGGACGCTGGATTTCGGCCGAGGTCCACAATCGAGAATTTGTAGGTTGGGGGCACTAGCGATCCTGCAAGACAAAGGTAGAGTGAGCGGGGAGTAGACTGCCCACCGGTGTGGTGGGTGCCGGGGGCACTCCGACGCTCAAGTCAGTAGTATGAAATTAGCTGTAAATGAGTAAAATGTGAAAGCAAGGTTTGTTGTTACCTTGACCTCTTTGGATGGCCGTGAGGGCGGTGACAAGTGTTTAAAGAAATAGAGAGCTCTGAAAGAGCTTGTGTTAGAGAGCAGAAGCCTTCAGTGTGAGGCTTCAATCAGTGTAGAGAAGCTTCCCTTGTATGCTGAGTTACGTATCCTTTTATAGATTTGAAAGAGGTTGCTTTATAACTGTAACAGAAGCTGTATATGAGACCCACAATGTGCTGTGATTTCTGGCAATGAGGCCTCTCACATGTTTATTGTTTCTGCTTTCGGTGGGAAGATAATAGGCATGTGGAGATATATTCTTTGTTGGGGAAAAGAGAGAAAGGGTTGGTGAATAATTAAAGGGGTTTGTCCTTTTGTTTTTGTAAATGGTTTAGAGTTTAATGGGCTGGGTTATCACTTTGGGCCTCACCTGATGTTGATTTCGAAGTGAAAGGACGGTTTTGCCCTTAGCCCATACAGTTTGTCCCCTACTCTCTAAGTCAAGAAGTTCTTGATTTGGAGAGTATTTTTATGCATGTCGTACGAAACATGATATGTAAGAGTACCTGTCAGAATTCTAGGTACTTTTCTTTTTATCGTATGGGTTTAACGTCTTCTATTTGTGAGGACCGAAGAGCTGCAGAATCTTTTCAAGTTGTCTGGTCAAAATGTAGTCCATGTCATGAACTCGACTCGACATGAGTCTATGGGGGATGTCCCCGGTCGACTGAACCAGATGAAAATCAGGAGTATATTCACACGACATTGTGTCGTATGGACTGTAGGAAGTTTATGTCTTTATTTGAATCTAAATGAGTCTATGGGGGATGTACCCGGTCGACTGAAGGTTCAGGGTACACTCCATCCGACGGAGAGTCTTCAATGTCGTCTGGACTAGGACTAGTCCAGGTCTTCAACTATGTCATATGGCATTGATTGCAAATTTCAAAACCATAATCATAGTAAGTAAAGAAAGACGAATATTGATACCTGTCGTCTGGAGGATTTGTCGAGTGACTAGACAATGGCTGTTCAATATAAGAAGCATACTCTGTTTGACTGAAACAATAAGAGATCCTTTACTTGCCTGTTGTGTCGACTGGGTAGAAGGTTGATAATGAAGTCCTATATGGAGGATGTTTCTTTATCTTATGTTTCAAGTCAACCATACATATTGATGAAGGTACAAGAGAGTCTACAGATACCAGATCTGATGGAGGTCTAAGAAGATTTCATTCTACAACACTTGAAGAAAGTAAATCAGAGTCTACATGACCCGATGAAGGTCCAAGAAAGTATACACACTCCACTATACCTGATGAAGGTACGTGGGAGTCTACACACTTCATTATACCTGATGTAGGTACATGTGAGTCTACACACTCCGTGCATAATGAAGATCCACGAGGGTCTTCATTCCTCACTCTACAGGATCTAACATGAGTCTTTCCTTCTCATACTAACATGAGTCTACACACTCCGTGCATAATGAAGATCCTGAATCATGTAGTACTAGACCTGAAGAAGGTCTATGAGAGTCTTTCCTTCTCATACTACTAGATCTGATGAAGGTCTATGAGACTACTGTCGAATGGGCTATCAAATGGACCTGATGAAGGTCCATGAAGGTCATCACTCATTCTCCTGATGAGGATTTATGAGACTACGGTCGAATGGACTTGTCGAATGGACTTGATGAAAGTCCAAAGAATTCATCACTCACTCTCCTAGACCTGATGAAGGTCCATGAGACTATGGTAGAATGAACTTGAAGAATATCTGTCAAGGTCATCACTCTTCACACTTCTACGATACTGTGAGAATTTGTGAAGGAAAATTGTGTATTAAAATTTGCTTGATATAAAACTTACAATGAGAGGCCTTTATATAGGCATTATACAACTACCATATTAAATACACAACAACACAACTACCAACTACACAATTAATGCTTGGTTGAATCTAACACCATATTAAATGCTTGGTTGAATATAATCTAACAATAAATACTAATTAGCTTCTCAACTAATTCCAACACTCCCCCTCAAGCTGGAGCATACATGTTGTATGCACCAAGCTTGTTACAGATGAAATCAGCACAAGAACCATAGAGAGACTAGGGTGTTTAAAGCGCTGCTGGAGAATGCACAGCAGGAACATATATGGTGACTTGGTTGTTTAACGTCGTTGGAGAATGCACAACGAGAACAGATGTGGAGGTTTGGATGGTTTAACATCGCTGGAAAATGCACAGCTGAAAAGTTTAAACTATTCCAGAACAGCTCAAAACATCTAAATAAAACTTGCCAAATCACCCCATAACAAAACCCCGAAAAAAGTCAGATGTGGAACTTGGTGCAAATAAGGGATAAGAATTAGCATTTCGTCGTCACTGATATTGTCAAGATTGCCAAAGAAGATGCGGCGCGTGAGGCTCACACATATATAGCGGTGTGTGTTCCCCACGCGTCGACTTGAACGACGACTCTAAAAGTGAGATACTAGAACCCAGAGAAAGATTGGCTCTGATACCATGTGAGAATTTGTGAAGGAAAATTGTGTATTAAAATTTGCTTGATATAAAACTTACAATGAGAGGCCTTTATATAGGCATTATACAACTACCATATTAAATACACAACAATACAACTACCAACTACACAATTAATGCTTGGTTGAATCTAACACCATATTAAATGCTTGGTTGAATATAATCTAACAATAAATACTAATTAGCTTCTCAACTAATTCCAACAGATACTATTGTCGAATGGAGTTTGTCTAATGGACCTGATGAAGGCCCATGGTCATCACTCACTATACTAGACCTAAAGAAGGTCCATGAGACTATAATAGAATGAACTTGAAGAATATCTATCAAGGTCATCACTCTTCACACTTCTACGATACTACTGTCGAATGGAGTTTGTCGAATGGACCTGATGAAGGTCCAAGGTCATCACTCACTATACTAGACCTGAAGAAGGTCCATGAGACTATAATAGAATGAACTTGAAGAATATCTATCAAGGTCATCACTCTTCACACTTCTACGATACTACTGTCGAATGGAGTTTGTCGAATGGACTTGATGAAGGCCCATGGTCATCACTCACTATACTAGATCTGAAGAAGGTCCATGAGACTATAATAGAATGAACTTGAAGAATATCTACCAAGGTCATTACTCTTCACACTTCTACGATACTACTGTCGAATGGAGTTGTCGAATGGACCTGACGAAGGTCCATGAAGCTATGGTCGAATGAACCTGATGAAGGTCCAAATGAATTTTCATTCTACCTATCCATGAGACTATTGTCGAATGGACCTGACAAAGATCCATGAGAAACGGTCGAATGAACCTAATGAATGTCTATGAGAATCACCACTCTACTAGACCTAATGAAGGTCCAAAAGAATTTTCATACTACCTAACTTGATAAAGGTTGTTCGATTGGACCTAAAGGAGGTCCAAGAAAATTTTCATTCTACCTGACCTGATGAAGGTCAGGAGACTACGATCGAATGAACCTAATGAAGGTTCATGGGGCTATGGTTGAATGAACTTTGATGAAAGGCATTACTTCTCACTCTTCTATGAGACTACTGTCGAATGGACTAATCTAATGGACTTGATGAAAGTCCAAGGTCATCATTCCTGATTCTACTAGACCTAAGAAAGGTCAAAGAGGGTTTCACTCCTCATACTACAATCCTCACTCTACAGGACCTAACAAAGTTCAGTGAGGGTCCATGGTTGAATGGACCTTGTGGAAGTCTAAGAATAATTTTCACTCTACCTAACCTGATGAAGGTTGGACGATTGGACCGAAAGGAGGTCCAAGAAAGTTTACATTCTACCTGACCTGATGAAGGTCAGGAGACTACGATCGAATGAACCTGATGAAGGTTCATGGGGCTTTTCCAATACTTTTTAGAGTTTATGGAAATCTATCCATGTAGTCTAGAGTGGATGATAATCTCCATGCATAGTGTGGAGATGATTATCCTCATATGTAGTATGAAAGAGATGGATGCCTATCAAGGTCATTACTAATTATACAATACCTGAAGAAGATTTATAATACTACAATGGAATGAACTTGATGAAAGTCCAAATGAAATGAATCTTCATTCTACAACCTAATGAATGTCTGTGAGAGTCCAAAAGAATTTTCATACTACCTAACCTGATAAAGGTTGGTCGATCGGACCTAAAGGAGGTCCAAGAAAGTTCTTCATTCGACTAGGCATAATAATAGATTCCCTATGTAGTCTGGAGTTGGCGGAATTAAATCAACGTAGCATGGAGATGATAACTAACCTTTGATTTAGTCTGGAGGAGTTGACAATCATTCCAAGTAGTCTGGAAGAGATTGGAATTTTCCATGTAGCCTGAAGTTGATGATAATACAGGCTAGTAAAATGCTATGCGTATTTTACCAAGTCCAAAGTCGAAACACGGAAGCCACCAGCTCACGCCCATCCAACAAGACACGTGATCAGCCCACGCGTGCTTGTGATCAGCCACATAAAGCATAAGCTCACTAAATCTGCAAGACAAGTCCAGTCCAAAACGCACACCCTGAGTCATGCCGTAGGCAGTAACAGCAATGTCAGTCCAAACGAAGATCCACATCACAGCACACAATTCCACCACACGCATAGGTTGGCCCATCACACGAGCAGCGCTCACACCATTGCCCACGCAAATAATTGGCAAGCCCAGCTCCCGAACCCAAGTTCACAATCAGAAAGCCTAAGCTTCCAATACCTAGCCCAAACCGAGAGACAACTCCCTCCAGCTTTGTATGTAGTTTTGTCGAATGGGCAGTGAACTTTCACTTGGCGTGTCAGTGAGCTTGTTATATTTTCACGTGTATATGTAGCATGCAATGAGCTTGGTATATTTTCACGTGTATATGTAGCATGCAGTGAGCTTGGTAGTGTGTGTCTTGAACATTGCCAACTTTTTGGTTGATAATTAGCTTTTGAAAACTTGCAAGCACATGGCTCCATGCTTGATTTGGGATCACATGACTTTTGGAACTTTGTGTTGTGTGTCATATGTATAAGTCAAGCCTGAAGACAATGACTAGGCTTTTAACAAGTGGGCCACCTTCTTGCCTTTTGAAGCACGAGCTTGTGTGTGTTGAAATTTTTTGCCTAGGGTAATGAGAGGTGGTAATTGGCAAACGACTCGTAAATGTGTATCATTCAAAAGTGACGCCCTTCCATTCGTTTTGTTGGATTGATTATTGATGGGCCTCGGCTTTTGTGAGGCTTGAGTTGCTGGATTGTGGGCCGGCGTCTTGGTGCATGGGCTGCTTTGTTTTGAGGCTTAAATGTGCTTTGGGTTGTGAATGGTCGGACTAGGCTCTGTAGCGCCCTCATCTTTTGTTGGGCTTGGGTTTTTGTTCTTCGTTGGGTCTGATGGTCATGTGGGCTTTGAGTGGGCTGGGTGCTTCGGCGTGATTTGTTGAATCAATCATGTGTGGGCTGGCGTGTTTGACATGAATAGGCCATGAAGCATGAAGAATAGTGTAGCATGTGGCAGCTACCGAGCACACAATCTACAAACAAATAACCACAAGCTTGCTGACCATATGTATAGCCACAAGTTGAACGTGAAGATGCTTGCATATAGAATCAAATAAGCCAAGCCACACCATTCCATGGAACACGTGAAAATGCTTGCATGTAGAATCAAATAAGCCAAGTCTCAACATTCCATGGAACACGTGAATATGCTTGCATGTAGAATTATGTAACCAAAAATAAAAATAAAAGAAACAACAAGTATGAAATACAAGCGAGAGTTGAATGTTTAATGGTCAACTGGTATGTCCAAAAATGGGCCATGCAAGCCATGAAAGCCAACGTGTATTGTGCTTGTATGGACGTGTTAATGGAGGCGAATGTTGGCTGGGCCATGCATGATTTGTCTCTTTATGTATGGAGTGTAGTATGGGTTTTTCAAGGTGATGGGTGATGAGCTTACATCTTTTGTAGGCGCATGATGTTTATGCATGTGGGATGGTTCGTGAAGGATGAAATAAAGAGGAGTATTATTTCCACTGTACTTATCTGATGGTTTTCCATAATCAGAATATCTTATAGTGTCGAATGGGACCCGGTCATTTTAAATCAAGTTGGATCCCATGTGACTTTGTCTATGTATGGAGCTTTGTCGAGTGGACCACTTCTCCTTTGCATGTGGCTTTGTCGAGTGAACCCCACAATCATCTCTTCTTTGAATGTAATTTTACAGATATGATCTGACATGTGGTTTCATAGTAGGCTGGCTTTCTTACAGTCTACGTTTGTTTATGGACTACATATGATAGAGTGCTTTCTTCGAGTGTAGATTGGAGATAATTACTCCAACATTTCCTTTCACACAGAAGATGTGACTTGTTGTGAAAGGTCGACTGGTGAAATATGACGGCTTTTTTAGTAATTAAATGGATGGTTGTTTGATAATGAATTTTCATTTTCCATCATATTCTTGAATGCTCATAAGATATTGGGTTTAATAAGATAGTTGAAATGACTTGTAGCCTCACGCCTTTGAGTGGCTGAAGAAAGAATTATGTTCCAGATACTATTGGAGATTAGTACTGGAGTTTTATATGGCTCAATTTTCATCTTCCATTGATTGTAACTGTTTTGTAGAGTGGATAATTGTGTCACCACAGGGTTTGGTGTCTGTCTGTTGCACGAAGCTATGGATAGTTATGTTTGAAAGGATTGTAGACTGAGGGGGTCTTTGCTTGCTATGAATCGCTAAGGCCCCACGGTGGGCGTCAAATTGTGGACGCTGGGTTTCGGCCGAGGTCCACAATCGAGAATTTGTAGGTTGGGGGCACTAGCGATCCTGCAAGACAAAGGTAGAGTGAGCGGGGAGTAGACTGCCCACCGGTGTGGTGGGTGCCGGGGGCACTCCGACGCTCAAGTCAATAGTATGAAATGAGCTGTAAATGAGTAAAATGTGAAAGCAAGGTTTGTTGTTACCTTGACCTCTTTGGATGGCCGTGAGGGCGGTGACAAGTGTTTAAGGAAATAGAGAGCTCTGAAAGAGCTTGTGTTAGAGAGCAGAAGCCTTCAGTGTGAGGCTTCAATCAGTGTAGAGAAGCTTCCCTTGTATGCTGAGTCACGTATCATTTTATAGATTTGAAAGAGGTTGCTTTATAGCTGTAACAGAAGCTGTATATGAGACCCACAATGTGCTGTGATTTCTGGCAATGGGGCCTCTCACATGTTTATTGTTTCTGCTTTCGGTGGGAAGATAATTTGCATGTGGAGATATATTCTTTGTTGGGGAAAAGAGAGAAAGGGTTGGTGAATAATTAAAGGGGTTTGTCCTTTTGTTTTTGTAAATGGTTTAGAGTTTATTGGGCTGGGTTATCACTTTGGGCCTCACCTGATGTTGATTTCGAAGTGAAAAGACGGTTTTGCCCAAATTTGGCCCAAATTTGGCCCTTACATCTGTCTAGAAGAGGGTATCGTAGTCATTACTTATTAGTAACTGGTAGAGGTGTTCGGGCTCCTCCCATTGTGTTATTGTACTGGGGAAAATTGTAACGTTTCTTTCTCCTTTGCTGTGGAAGTGTAGATGTGATATGAAGGCAGGTTCTTGGCAGTTGGTGGTTTCTGCTGTTGAAATGATTTTGGCAACACCATATTCTCCATCGCAGGGTGTGCAGGCATTCTGTTTGTTTTTTTTCTTTGGTATTTTGGTCTAGGGATATGGATTTGCTCTTTTTACATTGGTTCTTGCTACTTTTTAGGAGGTTCTAATGAATGTTCAATTTACTGTTCTTAAACTTCTCTCTCTTTCAAATGATGTAATTATATGCATCCTCTGCATGTAGAATGATGAGCTTAATTCATTATCTTAGTTCTATAATCTATATGCCCTTGCAAGATATTACTTCATCAAATTAACCTATGGGTTGTCATTACTGCCTCTGCTGAACAGACATTACATGACATTCCATTGGCTGGAGAATTGTGTTGTCAATGTTCAAGATTTGCTTTTGTAGCCTCCCTTTTATAATTTTATACAGCATATTTGACTGTGGTGCCTCAATTTGCAGCTAATAGTTCTATCCTCTCTGGAATGATAATAACCTTCTATTCAAAAATTCTCTTTGGCAGATATCGTCTCATCTCTTTGATTATAGCTGGCACCTTTGGCAGAGTGATGTGCAGACCATATTGCATGGTTTCTCTACAGTCGCCTCAAGCTATAATTTAAATGCTTTGGAGCAGCATCATGATGAACTTTATCTAAAGTGTGAGAGATGGTTATTGTGTTTAAAGATAATACGCCAGTTGATAATCTCAGGTTTTCCAAGTGATGCAAAATGCATACAGGTACTATCTAGTTGTATTCAAGTTTTTTTCAATCTTATTTTTGTAACTTAGCAGCATACAATTGTTTCAATTTGCTTATTTTATCTTTTAGGAAGTCCGACCTGTCAAGGAGGTCTCTCCTGTGCTCTTGAATGCCATCCAATCATTTATTCCCTATTGTGAGTTTTATCACCCGTTCTTTTGATTGTTGCTATATAGTCAATTGTGTGTGCGTGTGTGTTTGTCTATATTATTTCATTTCAATACAAGTAGTCCTTCTCATCAACCAATCAATAGTTGGGATTTGGAGTTATTGACCAAGCAAAGAAAAAACCTTAATTCTTTATACTAAATATAATAAAACGGAACCTTAGTAATTTGAAATTAAAAGGTTTGGACATTTTTTCTGAGGTGAATTCAAGATTGTTCGAATTGTAAAATCGTCAATTACTGACATTGATAAACGACCTAAAGCAATTTGATGATAATTTTGTGACGGTCAAACTTTCTAAAAAATTATCTCGAGAAATACATGAAAATCGAATTTGATTGCAACGGGATAATTTCTCGTTTACTTTTACTACCAATTACAAGTTTTGTGTTGTCTGCAGTTTTCATACTGAAAATTATGATAAAGGACTACTCTATCAACCACCATCTACGTCAGAAATCCCATCTGAAAACCTTTGATATACACACATACATACACTAAAAGAAATTCTTAGGTGCGGATGCCCGCATGAAATTTTCACAAGGACAGGAGAGAAAGTACACGTATTTTCTCGTGTTTTTTTCCTGACTTGAGAAAGTACGTGTACTTTATTGCCCGTTCGCGTGGAAATTTTGTGCGGACGCCCTCATGTATGTATATGTGTGTGTGTGTGTGTCCATTATGTATCTGTGTTTGTTTATTCACCTACAACTGTAGTGGTAAATAACTCATTTACATCTGTTTGCAGATTCATCTTTTCAGAAGGGACATCCTAAATTTTGGGAGTTCACAAAGAGGGCATGTACTAAATTGATGAAAGTTTTGGTTGCAATTCAGTGCAGGCATCCTTTTACATTTGGTGATAAATGTGTCCTTCCACCTATCATGGATTTCTGTTTAAATAAGATAACGGCCCCTGAGCCAGATATATTATCATTTGAGCAATTCTTGATTCAGTGTATGGTACTGGTGAAATCTGTTCTGGAATGTAAAGAATACAAGCCGAGTCTTACTGGGCGGGTGATAGATGAAAATGGGATTACACTCGAGCAGATGAAGAAAAACATGTCCAATGCTGTTGGTGGTGTCATGTATTCCCTTCTTCCTAAGGAACGGATAGTACTTTTGTGTAACATATTGATAAGAAGGTAATGACACTCTGACTTCTGCTCAACTCCTATCAAATTGTATTTATTTTACAAAATTTTGAGGTGTAAATGTATATATGTGTTGATTTGAATGTTATATCATTTTGTTTGCGTTGAAGTTGGGCAGCATAATTAATCTGTTCCATTCTTGGTTTTGTAAGTTAAGTGGAATGTTAAATTTATCTTTAAATTTGTTTATTTTGCTGGTGACAGTCAGTTGTTTACAATTGAAATCGGAGTAACCATATATAGAACTGTTTAACTGTTGCTGATCTGTTGCGTAAACAGATAAACTGATACAATTACTTTGACTTTTCTGGAAATAACTGTGTCAATGTGTAGCACTAACTCTTGACTTATGTTTGCTTTCTAAACATAAAATTTTCAGTGTTCTATCAATTGAACTTTGTTACACTATTAAAATCATATCCTTCTTCTGTTGCATTTACAATTAAAAAGTGTTTTCTTTAACCTATTGAATATTGATGTTTTAACAGGTATTTTGTTCTAACGGCAAGTGACTTGGAGGAGTGGTACCGGAACCCCGAGGCCTTTCATCATGAGCAGGACATGGTTCAGTGGGCAGAGAAACTGAGACCTTGTGCTGAAGCTCTATACATTGTATTGTTTGAAAATCATAGCCAAGTAGGTCACCTTCGAGTTTCGTATTTTATTTGGTGTAATTTTGTCCTTTTATCATAATTTCCACTGATTTTAGATTCAACGTCATTTTCTATTTATAGCTGTTAGGTCCTGTTGTGGTATCCATCCTTCAAGAGGCAATGAATGGTTGCTCAACTTCAGTGACAGAGATCACACCAGGCTTGCTACTAAAAGATGCTGCTTATGGTGCTGCAGCATATGTTTATTATGAACTCTCAAACTACTTGAGCTTCAAAGATTGGTGTGTTTGTTTCCTCTGTTCTACCCATGGTATTTTCTTTTTGCAATTAAAATTGGGAATTTTGCAAGATTGACTTATAACTCGGAACTTTCATAAGTTTGCTCATTTGTAAGCTCACCTAAGTGCACACATTACAATATCATAAGTTGCATTTTTTTGGAAAATAAACTGCAAATACTTTGGAAGATGAATAAATATGCGCTTTTTGCATTTGGTTATTTTCAGTAATGCCTTTATACTATTTATTGGTTACAGGTTTAATGGTGCGTTATCCCGTGAACTTTCGAACGATCATCCAAATATGCATATTATCCATCGGAAAGTTGCAATAATATTGGGACAATGGGTTTCTGAGGTAATACAATTTTATGAGCTGCATACTATGTAAATTTTATGAATATTAGTTTTTGTGTTTTTTGTTTTTCAAGTACATATCCAGTGGTTGCTGTAATAGCTTTATTACCCATCCACAACAATATATAGGTCAGATTATTGTATTTATTTTATACTACCATAACCATTGTAATGCCAACATTCATTTTGTTTTATTTTACATTTTTTGCAGTTTATGGGGTGTGAATACTAACTGATTGCTCAAGTTAGCATCAAAAAATAAAAAAGCAAATAAAAATGAAGGCATAGGTTTTAGGAGTCAACATGTTACAATAGTCGTCTAAAAAGGTGTTCTAAAGATCTCTGATGGGTGCTTGAACTAAGAGCCCTTTCTATATAATTGGTGCCTCATAGGAATCTTGAAATTGTTGTATTTTCTTAGTCATGAGAACTTGTCTTTGAGATATATTGAAAACCTATGTTGTGACCCAAACTATGTAGACCCGGCCACGGTTACTTTTCGGAACCGAAACCGAAACGAACCGGTCAAAACCATAACCGAACTGGTTTAGAGTAACCCGTAACCGAACCTGTCACCACTGGTTCGGTTACCGTTTTACATAAATTCGAACCGTAACTGTAAGCGGTTACGGTTTACATTATTATTTTTTTTTAAAGTTAAAAAAACGGTTAAACATAACCAAACCGTATGGTTCGGTTCGGTTGCGGTTAACCGTACAGGGTGAACCGTAACCGAATCGTGGCCACCACTAAAACTTTGTTCCTTTGTTTTTCTAATTTTCACCTTCTATCCAGTGTACACTAATCAGAAACTACTATAATTCTAATGTTTACATTTTGACAGATTAAAGATGACACAAAAAGAGCAGTATACTGTGCTTTGATTAAATTGCTATTGGAGAAAGACCTATCAGTCAGGGTATGATTCTTAAATTCTCCTTTTTCTTGCTCTACATTAGTTCTTTCTCTGACAGCACTGTTTTATATAAGTTTCTTGCTCATAAATTTTCGTTACATTTTGTTCAACTACTGAATTTTTGCATTTATTGTTTTAGCTAGCAGCCTGTCGGTCTTTGTGCTTGCATATTGAAGATGCTAACTTTTCTGAAAGAGATTTTACTGACCTGCTTCCTATTTGTTGGGATTCGTGTTTTAAATTGGTTGAGGAAGTTCAAGAGTTCGACTCAAAGGTACTTAGATAATTTATAATGTAGTAAAATATAAATTGTTTCTTTCATTTCGCTGTGGAGGGCATGGATTTCCTTTATTATATGTTTCTTGCAATAGTACTTTACAATAGAAAATTCTACTTTTGAATACCATTAAACTTAAAACTTAAAATCTAATTTCTCCGTGATACACGCCTTTTTTCCTGACAATCTTACTGACGTTCTGTTTTTTCTTTTATTTTTTGCAGGTTCAGGTTTTAAATTTGATCTCTGTTCTTATTGGGCATGTCAGTGAAGTCCTTCCTTATGCAAACAAGTTGGTCCAATTTTTTCAGAAGGTATATAGTAGTTTTATCTTTATCCTTTTGTCCTTGTTAGGTATTGAGAATTGAGAAAATTATAATACAGGTTAGGGCCTCTTCTTTGGTAGAAAAAGAAAAGATATTCATGAAACATGAGCATGCTGGTAAACTAAAGGACCTCTACTGTCTTCACCAATAGGAAGTATACCTCCATAATATTAGCTGTTCTTAATCTCCTGTTGGTAGAGGGGATGTTAATATTGGCCGTCCGCTGCATTTGTTAAAAGTATCTTCTGCACCTCTGTTCTTCCTCCTTTTTGATATTTTCCTTTTAACTTGGAAAGGTCTGGGAGGAATCTTCTGGTGAAAGCCTTCTTCAGATGCAGCTTCTTATTGCTTTGCGGAACTTTGTGGTTGCTCTTGGCTATCAGTCACCCAATTGCTACAGCATGCTGCTTCCCATTTTGCAAAGCGGGATTGATGTAAATAGTCCAGATGAGCTAAACCTTCTTGAGGATAGCATGCTGGTTAGTTTACCTTTATATTTTATTTTTTACATGGCTGCATTATTCTTACATGTTTGCTGAATAATATTGTCATAATTGTGCAGTTGTGGGAAGCCATTATTTCTCATGCTCCAGCTATGGTGCCTCAACTATTAGCATACTTTCCCTGTGTAGTGGAAATCATGGAACGAAGTTTTGATCACTTGCAGGTTAGATTTCATAAGTCCATTGTCCATATAACATTTTCAACTGTGTGTCTCGTTAATCTAGGAAAAAAGATTATTCTCATTCGTTTGATATCTTTGAGAGCTCAAATTTGATGGATAATTTTTTAATAGCTCCTATATAAGGAACCGTTAATCTATTATATATGAGGACGAACCTTGTTGTAACGGTAAGGTTACTCCATTGTGACTTAGATGTCACAGGTTCAAGTCGCGGAAATTGCTCTTTACCCAAAGGAAAAAAAAAAAAAAAAAAGAAAGGGTAAGACTACCTACATATTGAATCCTCCCCAGAGCTCACAGTGCGGGAAGCATCGTGTGCTAGGCCATCCATCCTTCTATTATATATTTTCGGTTTCAGATTTCTTCCTTGTTCATTAAGGGACAGCTTTGTTGGTTAGATCTTCTGCAGTGAAGCAAGAGGTCTAGGGATTGAATCTCCCTCGCTCTAACCTCAGGAGGAGGTTAAATTATATTTGCGTATGTGCATGTGAAGGAATGGAAATGGGTTGTGGTAAATATGTTTAATCGGTCAGGACCATCATACACATTTTATGAATCCACCAGTTTTTTTTCCTTTACTGCTTGTCTGCTCCTTGATTGTTCACTTGTACTTTTTAATATATCATTTCCCTTTGTTGTAATCAATATATAGCTTACCTACATCCATATTTAACTGTTCATATTGTTTTGACTTGAAATATAAATCCAGGTTGCTGTCAATATTATTGAGGGTTACATTATTCTGGGTGGAACTGAATTTTTAAGTATGCACGCCTCCTGTATTGCTAAACTTCTTGACCTCGTAGTCGGAAATGTTAATGACAAAGGGCTGCTCACAATTCTTCCGATCATTGATGTGCTAATACAGGTACTTACAAATTGAACGACACCTAACATACTTTAGATATTTGACTTTCTTTGAGGCTAGTACAATCTGTTTAATCATAAGAATTTATTGTGTTTAACAAAATTATGGATAGATCTAAGAATGATTGACCCAGAAGTGGAGATTTTGCATGTATAATTGTGTATGGATGCAAAATCACAATGTTGCCTTTTACCGTCATATTCTGTTGCTAAGGGAGACAATACCAAGTCATTTGATCTCCATTTGCCATCAAAACGTGTTTGTGACAATTCTTGAGGTTTAGATTTGCTACCTTTAAATGAATCCAGTCAATCCGATAACTATTTGTTTCTGCTGTTTTGCAGTGTTTTCCTATCGAAGTGCCCCCGTTGATAAGCAGTACTTTACAGGTAACTGGAGTTCTTTGCCTGTGCAAATCCATGATTTTCTTTTCGTATAATATAAACCAAACTTCTTGCCAAAATTAAGAGTGAATGGGATTTGATAGCAAGACCTCTTGCAAAATACAAAGAAGCCTTATCAACTCAACCATCTTGTATCCAATGTGCAAATGTTTGATGATTTTAGTTTCGAGATTCATAATCAATGATTCTTTTCGGCGCTTTTAACAAGCATTTTCTGTTCATGGTGCTAGAAACTGATTGTTATATGTTTGAGTGGAGGAGACGACCGTGAACCTTCTAGGACAGCTGTCAAAGCGTCTTCAGCTGCTATTCTAGCAAGGATTTTGGTGATGAATACCAATTATCTTGCACAGATGACATCTGAACCATCTCTCTCATTACTACTCCAGCAGGCAGATATTCCAATTGAAGAAAATATACTTCTTTGTCTGGTTGACGTATGGCTTGACAAGGTCAGTGGAGCATGCATCTCCATGAAGGATAGTTCAGAGATTATTGCAATTCCTGTTATTTTTTATGTTTTAGATTATTTATTTTTGACTTGTTTGCATATTTTTTGAAACATCAAAAGCTGCATCATGTTACATACCAGTGGATTGATTTAAAATTTAAGATTTTGAATGTAGACATATCTCTACATGTGGATTTGATCATATTCAGAAATCATTTTTTTTTTGTCTCCGTGCGATTCTGGAAGTTGTTGTTAGTCTTTTTTTAAAAAAAATAAAATAAAATTATACTTATATGCAGTTATTATTTTTTACTGCTTTGTGCATGGATGTTTATTTGATTGATCTAATATTCATAAAAGTGAAAAATTTTGGGACTCGACAACTGGCATTCAATGTTTCTCTCCTTGAACTATGGTTCAGCATTTGGTTTCTAAAAGGATGTTATTATCAAAACTAGACCTTTGCAGTTGACTGACAGCTTTGCTCTCTGATTGCATTTAAATTGGGCTAAATTCATGTCCTTGGTGCAACTATAATTAATGTTATTGATGTCGGTAAACAGGTAGACAATGTACCTTCAGTCCAGAAAAAGATATTTGCTTTCGCTCTTTCTATAATTTTGACAATGAGACTACCTCAAGTTCTTGACAAACTTGATCAAATCCTTAGGTGACAGTTTAACCTTTCCCTTTTTTCTATGCATTGAAATCATCACTTTTCTTGCCCATAATGATGACTTTTTTATTAATACATGCAGCACATGTACTAGTGTAATTTTGGGTGGAAATGATGACTTGACGGAGGAAGAGTCGAGGTTAGATACCCTGTAATTCCAAGTTGATATATTTTACTTAGTAATGGCTATTTTAGAAATGGCAATTATCTTTAACCGTTGTTTTTATGTAATGAATGGCAGTGGTGACCATATGGGCTCCAGCAAATATCATGGTGAAGGTGCTGTTCCAAGTAAAGAGTTAAGGAGGAGACAGGTAAACATTCTTAGGATATACCAGGAGATGCCAAATCCAATCATTAACTAAATAGACAGCAATAACACCTTCTGATGAATTTCATCCATTCCTTTCCAGATAAAGTTCTCAGACCCTGTCAACCAGTTGTCATTAGAAAACTCAGTGAGGGAGAATCTTCAAACATGTGCCGCCCTTCATGGGGAGTCCTTTAATTCAGCTATGAATAGAATGCATTCTTCTTCATTAACGCAGTTGAAGCAGGCGTTGAAGATGCAGTAGGCTTGGTGATAATGTCCATCTTATTGTTTGTGGTGTCTAATGTCCAGATCATTTCAAAATTTTCAGTATTCCCATATATCGAGAAGTAGCTGTAAGTTTATTCCTTTCCTCTTTGATCACAGTCTCCATAGAGCACTTCATTTATATTTTCTTCTAGAATTTGATAAGAAGTTATATGCAAAGAGGTCATTTAGAACTGAATTATTTTGTTTCTTTCTTTTAACTTTTCTATCGGAAGCAGTAACGAATCAGTTTCTTATTGTTTATGCAATAATGCCCTTTATTGGATTGACACTCTGACGGACTGTTTTATATGTTTTCACAGGTGATTTTCCAGAGTTTGCGACTTGAGTTGGTGGCTTTTACATTGTTTTCCCCTAGCTGATTGAGCTGAGTGTGAGTTCATTCATATTGAAAATTTCATTTGGATATGCCCTTCTGGCGCAGAAGA